>NDGN011286003.1:0-10947 GCA_002564285.1 Tympanoctomys barrerae | reverse complement strand
GTTATTATTATAACATGTAGTCACCAGTCCAGTGTGCTCTACATATTGTATACATGTATTGGACTATAATGAGGTACTTCACAAATACGTAAAATTATTACATGTTAATAAAACTTTTGGAAAAGCCAACTACCTTGATTTGATCATTACACGTAGTTCAGGATCTCAAATGATTGAAATGTGCTCCTAAATAAGCAATTGAAATAACAATAAAGTTTGAGAAGGTTTCACTGCAGTGAAAAGTATGTGTAGCTTAGGTGAAGGTGCTTGAATAAAAGATAATAGTTCTAAAGCTTATTTTTAAAAAGTGAGTTCCAAACTCTTATTTTAAAAAAGAATGGAAAAAAAGTCATAATGGTGACAGAGAAGGTGCTTCTGAGGAGCAGTGGGGCACAGTGCGACCGCGGAGTAAACACCCTATGTCCATGTAGGCACCAACTGAGTGCCATGCAACGGATGTAAAGGAACCTGTCCTGTAGCCTGTGGATTAGGAACTCAGTTTTAATGCATCAAGAATATTGCTCTGACACTCAGTGAACTGGAGTGTTGTTACTATGTGCTTGTGGAAAAATCCACCTTTCAGTTAATGCAAGCTAGGTCAGGAATAAGAACTCTATAATCGATAAACATTGCAGATCTGGCCTCAGCTTTTAAGCCCTCTTCCTAAAGATGAGGATGCATGTCCCCCTGAGTCCTGTCTGGACCTCCTTGTTTCTTCATTCCGATTCCCACTGCAGTCAGATGCAGGGGACAGACTCCCTGTCAGTAAACACTCTTGGCTTGCTTTCTAACTGGAGTTCCTCATCCACATTTCCTCTACATCCACGTTTCCTCTACTCATCCATAGGTGGCTCTGAAGAATTTCAGAAGTTGCTTCTGCCTTTTTTTGTACCCTGAAAAAATGGCTAGTGCCTCTTTTGTTGGCTGCCTGAGGTAGACCTTGGGTTTTCTCCACCAAATCCCAACCTTTTCATCCAACCTCTTACTATGCTGTACATGCCTCCGAGTCCCACCATGCCACTGAGGTCTTCACAGTGCTTGGAGTTTGTCTATGGGGTAGTTTCAGCCATGTGTCAGAGCATGAAAGGAATGCATTGTGCCTAAATTATTTATTTATCAATTCTATATATAATGATGGAGATCTCTAAGTGCCAAATACTGTGCTAAGCTTAAACAATTGAACTCAGCAGCTCATCTCTAATGGAATTTGAAGTGGGAGTTTAGAAATTCTTGACCACTTGTCATAGATAGCTCACGATAATTCCAACTTTTGATGTGGCTTCTTAAGGAGTTTTACATTTACTTATTTTCATTGTCCTGTGAGTTACAAATTACATTACAGAACACAAAAATTCCACACCAGCAGGAAGAATTGTTTATTTTGTTAAAATCAGGACCTGGAGCTACCTTAGTGGTGTAAGCATCCATCTGGCAAGCAAAAGGTCCTGGTTCAATCCCTGGTACCAGAAAGAAGATCAGGGTGGTGATGTACTAGCCGGTGGGTCGTGTTACTGATGGATCACATATTCTGCAGAAACCTTAGTTTGGCTGAGAGTGTGTTTGATTATTATTATTTTAATTCAAATACCTTCCCATAGGCCACCTACTCCATGATTTGCCACAAGCCTGCTGTGACACAACTGTGCTTATTCATTAGCCTTTCCTAATTTCATCTTATATGTATTTGTATTTATGATTTGGGCCATTATATTCCAGAGAATGAGATGGAGACAAATAAGAGTGTAAAAGTGTAAATGGAAGGCTTAAAAGATTTAATAAATGTCGGTTAATTTCTACCTTGTATCAGCACATGTGTTGTTAGTACAATAGGGATTTGGAGAAAAATTATATGTGGGAAGTAAATGGGCTACAAAAGTAGCACAGAGCAAGGGCTTGTCACCCACTGCTCGTCGGCCACCAAGAGTGCTTCACAAGGGTGCTAATGAGTTCAGGATTTCTCTTGTACCTGTGGTCTGCTCTGCAGTATATTCTACAGTTTTTCACAGAGTTTTATGTAGAAAAGTGACAGGAACAAAGTTAAAAGATAATGGTGCGCTCAGTGGGAGAATTAAAGAAGGTCAAAGCAGGGTTAAGAACAGGGTGATCCATTAGAAAACTTTTTTGAGCAAAGCAGAATGCAAGTGAAGACAGAGAGCCCTCTGTGTGTGTGTGTGTGTGTGTGTGTGTGTGTGTGTGTGCAGTGGACACAGGCAACACCTCTGAGCTGTAATGAGCAGAGCAAGTACTGAGGCCCTGAAAACAGCACAGGAGTTTTTGTGTTGGAGCCTGGGGCAGAGCACTGGGTGGGGCTCGGGGTCTTGGCAACCACACAGAGAGGGCGGGGTGGGGTGGGGTTTGGTTTTTATGCCCAGAGCCCAATCTTTGGTGGCAATGGTTCTTTTACCAGGGTCCCCTTTGATTCCTATCTCTCAGGGCCTCAGGGTGGATAAAAGTGCAGCCAGTGAGATAGGAGGGGATGGGAGAGGGAGGGAGAGAGGGGGAATGAGAGGGGAGAGAAGGTGAAGGAAGGAAGAGAGAGGGGGAGAGAGAAAGAGGGAGAGAGAGGGGAGAGAGGAGAGAGAGAGGGGGAGAGAGAAAGAGAAAGAGGGAGAGGGAGGAAGAGAGAGGGATGGAGAGAGAGGGAGAGAGAGGGAGAGAGGGGAGAGAGAGGGAGAGAGAGGGAGAGAGGAGAGGTAGGGAGGGAGAGAGAAAGAGAGAGAGGGGAGAGAGTGGGAGAGAGAAAGAGAGGAGAGAAAGGGAGGGAGGGAGAAAGGGAGAGAGAGAGGGAGAGAGGAGAGAGCGGGAAGGAGGGAGAGAGAGAGGGAGAGAGGAGCACGTGGTGTGGGCAGTGGCTGCGATGTACGTTGGCTACCTTGAGCTGTGCTGTGATGCTGAATGTGTGGGCAGTAGCAAAGAGTTGTGTTGTCCATGTTCAGCTGGGTGGGTGCTCCCCTGCAACACTGACCAGGCTCATGTGAATGCCGTGTGAAGCCTGAATAGATTTTACACTATCTCACAGGTGGCTGGGACTCTGGCAAATCCAGTGACCTTCCTGCTGGTGTGGGACCCCCAGGGAGATGCCTGAGGCAGGGTGGGCTGGGTGCGCATCTTGCACCAAGCCTATTTGCCTGAGTTCCTGGTGATGGATCACAAATGCGTAGGGCTGCAAGGGCAGGGTTGGATGCCCCACTGGCTCTGGGCTCTAAGTGGAAAGAGGGCCTTGTGCTGACAATTGGGTCTTATTTTAAATGCCATATATTTTGACACACTTCCCAGAAGTAAATTAGCCTCACTATGATTGTATATATTTCTAGACCCTTTGCTTAAAATGGCACTGTACACCATAATAATAATCTTATGATATTCACAATCTACTCCAAGATTTTTAAAAGCATTGAGAATTACTTCAGTTGTTTTACTTCAAGTGGTATTGAACTATCATACTTGCACCATAGGTCTGCATAAACGCCAATAGGACAGGTAAACTGTGAGGGCCGGCGAGAGAGCTCAGCAGACTAAGCACCTGTTTAGGCAAGAGCGTGGGCAGAGTCCAATCCCTGGCACCACGTACTGTGCCGGCCCCTCCCTCAGGCCTGCTGACCTAGCGACCAACCGAGTCTGGGCACGAACCTGTAATCCTAGTGATGGGGAGGCTGAAAACAGGAGCATCACTACAAATTCAAGCTGTGTAGTGAGATCCTGCACACACACACACACACACACACACACACACACACACACAGAATAGGTGTACTGTGGCTGAAACAACCCTTTTCTTCCTTGATTATTTAAGCTCCTCAGATACTAATACAGTAATAGTCCCATATGATGATATAGCCTAGTGGCATACTAACTACCCAGGTATATGAAAGTATACACTGATATTTGCATAAGGACAGAACCTACTAACACCTTTCTCAGATCATATCTTTATCATTAGCTAACACACGATTGTACTATATTTGCAATGCAACATAGATAGGATACTTTGTAATTTATAAACGAGACAGTAAGTGATGAGCAACAATACAAAACAGAACAACTGTACAAGTATATTGTAGCAAAAGGTACTTAAAAGTTAGGAATTATTCATGGAATTTTCCATCCATTATTTTTGGACTGAGGTTAACCATGGATAACTGCCAATACAGATGGTGGAGTCGCAGATAAAGAGGACCACCGTACTCATAGATTTCATGAGACAGAACCACGTACCTCATGTTCGTAGTATTAGGGGATCCTTCCTGGGTAGTCTTTTGTTCCTTTTCATTTGAAGAGGAAACACTGGTTTCCACTGAAGCATGTAATTACTGTGGTTTAATAAACTTTCCCCGTAGCTTTTTAAAAAATGTATTTGGTACAGGATCTCACTCCACAGCTCAGACTCATAATGATCCATTTGCTTTCAGCTTCCCCAGCGCTGGGATTACAGGCATGCATTGCCATGCCCGGACTCAGTGGCATGATCAGTGTGTTCAGTGTTGGGGTCAGAGAGGATCGAACCCAGGTCCTTGTGCTTGCCTGAGCAGGCGCTTAGACTGCTGAGCTGTCTTCCTGGTCCTTAGCCCTGTAGCTTGATCACGTTCTGCACCCTGTTCATATTCAGTCTTCCTGTTACCTGCCTCACATAAGTTGAGCCATTTTGACCTGATTTAATGACAAAGCCTGTGACTGTGATGGTCTTTTAATATATTCCACATGACAGGCCATATAAAACAGGCCTGAGCTACCTCATTTTTAGCTCTTGGAAATCGCCATCATTTTAAAGAGAAAGGAGTACTGACGCCTAAAGGCTGATGAGTGGTAGGACAGGGTCACACATTCAGGATTCTTAATCTCAAGCAAATGTTCTATTCTAGTTTAGATTTCTTAGGTGTTTTGTTTTGTTTCAGAATGAACATTGACACTGGGCTACATTCCTAGATTTTTTTTTAAATTTTGGAGACAGGGTCTTGCTAAGTTGCCCAGGCTGCATTCCAACTCGTGTTCCTCCTGCTTCAGCCTCTCAGAGAGCTGGAGTTACAGGGATTAATCACAATACTCGGCTTGGACACTTAGTCTTAATTGCCCCAGTGCATAGGAAATGACACGTGCCGTGATAGACACGCAGCCAGTGAGCATCTTGAGGCGAAGCCAGCATCCGAGTGACTTACCTTGGCCGTGCACAGGACTCAAACTTTTGTCTTTGTGAACCAGTGCCTTTTGCCCCCCTCTACTTCACTACTCTAAATATAAGCCGTTACTAAAAGATTATCGCTTGCAGAAAAATGTGGCTACCTGGTGATTTTCCATTTCATCAGCTGCTCTTGAAGCCAGACCCTCTGGTCAGATCCTCAGAGGACCCTGAGTGCTGCTAGAGAAGTGGCCCAGGACCCAGTGCATTGGCTTTAAGACGCACCCCGAGGGGCTCTGGGTGAACGACAAGGCCTATAGCCGCCCAGTTGGTGCCCTGGGGAAATCTAGCTCTGTTTTTGCTCCAGTGAACAGAAATCCATGAAAAAAAGTCCTGCGCCTGGTTTTCTATTGTTCTTGTCACCTGTGACCTCAAGGCACAGGCTGTGGAATCTTCAGGGCTCTGTCCTGCCTCGAGATCCTTCGCAGCAATTGGCCAAATGCCTCCCACTCCTAAGAATACCCGCTCTCTACATATAAAACTGGCATTTTTCTTTAGTATCTGGCTTTTCATATCGTGAGCTCAGTTGTCCAATGTCAATCCTGGCCTTTTCTGTAACAGCAGCAGCTCAGATCTCTGAGTGTTGCACTTGGTCAGTGAGCCCCAGTGATGAGAGATTTATATTTTAAACCAATTGCCCATTCTATTAAAAAAAAAAAAACCAAAGGTGTCAGATATCCCCGTGTAAAACACCGACGAGTCAGATTAACTGTCTAAAAGCGCTTCACAAACTCGTTCTCGTGTGACTGCAAAGCGGAGAGTGGAACAGCCCATCGCACTCACAGAGTGCGAGCTGACACCAGGCATATTTGAACACCATGAGATATGGTATCGCTGGGGACCCAGAGTGAGTTTAGTTAATAATGAGTGGCATATCCCATAAAATACCATTACACAGTGTTCAGGGCCCAAGAATGATGACATAATTATTAGGAGACTGGGAGATTAAGATATAATTTAAAAAAAAAACATGACAGGGGAGGGTGTAATTGGGGAGACAAAATACACAGGAAGTTTGTAATTTACATGTCAAAATACCTTTTTTATGTTTTGATTGGATTAGACGCTGCCTTTCCACTCCATTTATCCTGGCTTCAATTAGCCGCAGCCAAAATGACATCTTACGTTCGTATTCTTGACACCCACTGCTCATGGGCACTTTCTAATTCTAACCGACAAGAAGGGGGAAAGGGACACTCCATTTTGCCTCTGTCATGCACTTTTTACTTAACCCTTAATTTGTTTCTAAATGAGCCTGTCAGGACGGTTCACAGGGCCTTGTGCACAGGATACCGCCACCTGGTCTTAGTGGAAACCCCACCATGACTTGATGTGCTCTGACCAAGCCTTGAAGGCATGGTGAGCGTGCACAGGAGAACTGTAGATCCGTTCTAGGATAGGATGGGCCAAAGACGTGTGTGGAGAAGCCATGCTACCTTCTCATTCCTAGTGTCTGAGGGCATCAAGCACAAACTATCCAAACCTGAAGTATGGAGAAGCCAAAATGCCTCACTTTGTACTAGCTTCACTGGGCTGAACAGTGTCAAGCAGGTGGTGGACTATATCCTCCTGAATGGGTCTTGAATTTGTCTCTGGAAGAAATTAGCATTTGCATCAGTAGACTGAGGAAGGAAAATCTGTCTGCACCTGTGTAGTTGGGTACCATCTAATGTATCAATGGACTAAGTAGGGAAGAAGGCAGAGAAGGTAAAATTTTCACCTTATACTTGAGATGGAATATCCATCTTTGACTGCCTTTGGGTACTGGAGTGCATGGTTTTTAGGCCTCTGGACTTAGACTACATTATACTGCTGTCTCTCCTGGGGCTCCATCTTGTGGATGGTATGTGATGGGAATTCTTGGCATCCATAATCATGGGAACCAATTCCCATGATACGCATCTTAGGTTTCTCTATACTATTGGTTCTCTGTCTCTGGAGAAGCTCTACTAATATATGACCCTTATTTCCTTCATTCTGTTTCTACTGGATTTTACCGGGAGGCATCCTGCATACAGTCAGTGATGGTGAAAGCTGAGCTGCCTGGGATCCCTCCCAATAGTGCCATCTGCTGTCATAGACCTCCCATTCCAAGGACCATCTGAAAATCATTAGTGAGATGTTTAGGTCAGTGGTGGCAAACCTATGGCATGCATGGTGCAGTGGGCTGTTTTCTATGATTTGAAAATTCTAAAAGGTTCGCTATCACTGTTTTAGGTTAATTCTTTTTCACTGCTGAGAGTTACTTATCTGACAGCCTGAAAGAATTGAGAACCCATTTGGCAATTATTACTACCTGTCAGATGAAAGCTGTTATTGTATCCTTGCCTATTTGGTTAGATACGCTGAATATAAAGATACCACCATACTAGGTATGTCTCAGAATCCATATAAGCGATCCATACTCCATGAAAATGTTAAATATTATTAATGATTAGTGAACATAGGCCTTTCTACTCTAAGCTGGTGTCTGGCAGCAGTTTTAGAGTGAGACATACCTTAAGCCTTGGGCCATACCAATGTCATCTGATGGTGTGTCAATTCCAGGGAATTACCTCTAAAATTTCCCTTGATTCCCATTGTTGCTCCTGTAGGCAGATACATGGTCAGCAGTTTTAAACTGGACATGACTTACTCAGGCCACTGAGTGAGTGATTTGAAAAAGCTCTTCATTAAGATGATTGGAATAAACAGGCCTTTGAGAGAGACTGATTATTCAAAGTCCTGAGAAAGCAAGAGTGAAGTTGGACAGCCTGGGTCTGTAGAGTGTATCTTACTAATTGTGCTAACTTGGACTAATTATATCCTTCCCAAACCTCAGTGTCTTCATCTGAGAATTGGGAATAATAGCAATACCATTCTAGGTACTGTTTACATAATTAAGGGAAATAAATTATACTCAGTGCTTGTCACAGAACATTATGCAATGGAATACAGTCTCTCCTCAGAGTACACAGAGGATTGGATCCAGGAACCTAAGGAATATCAAAATTCTGGGCACTCAAATCCCTTACATAAAGTAGCACATTATTTGCACGTAATCTATACATATCCTCCTATCTACTTTAATCATCTCTAGATGACTTATAAAAACTAATAAAATGTAAGCACTATGTGTATATTTGTTATGTTGTATTGCTCAAAGAGTAATTTAAAAAGAGTCTACACATGTTTGGTACAGACACAAGGTTTTACATCATTTCTGTCCATGGTTGGTTGAGCATGTGGATGTGAGAACAATTCCTCTGAACACAGAAGGCCAATTAGATTTGGTAAAAGGGATTCATTCTTTATGATCTGGCTTTCAGCTGCATTTCTAATCTGCTCTTGCTGAGCTGTTTGCTCCATGTACTGCCTTATATTGGGCACTGGCTTCATCTCTAGGCACAAAGGACAGGTTCGACCAGGTGGGCATTCTTTCTTGAATGAAAACCTTCCTCGTATGCCCCTGAGTTCAGTCATTTCACTCTGTATGGCTGCTAATCCTTCCAGGAGGGCTGATCACTACCCATGCTACTGTGATAACCTAAGTAGATTCTGAGAAAAAGATGCTATCAATTAGAGAAAATTGTAACAACATTGTACTAAACCAGGAAACTTCTGCTCCTAGGAAGACTTCTTATTCTTTCTCAGCTATTTCTTCAGAACAGTTGACAGAAGTCTGCTACCCTGGTATTAAGAAGAACACTGTGGGCAAATTGGATTACTAGGTTCTAGCTAAAGTGTCCTTATACTGGTTTTATAAACCAGATCAGGTTTAGAAGTAAAACCAAAGTGCAGATCTAACTTGTCCTTGTATCCAGGTAAGGATACCAGGACTCTGGGTTTGGGATGCTGGTTCACATGATTTTTTTTTCTGTATTTAGGACAAGGTCTACAGAGTCTCACTATGGAGATCAGACTCCTAGTGATTCTCCTGCTCTCAGCCTCCCAAGCTCTGGGATTGCAAGTGTGCGCCGCCATGCCCAGTCTCAATCACAGTCTCAGCATGCCTCAGGAGCAGGGCCTGGACGGCAAGCCAGGGATCCAACTCTGGCTGCTACACTCTGCCTAAGCAGGCGCTTTAGTCCACTGAGCTATCAGGCTGGCCCTGGTTCATGATTTTGAAGTACTGGATCTAGAATTGAATTCAGATATGAAAACCCAGGCTCAGAGGCTGTCCCCTCTGTTCCCCATCCTCCAACACACTTTTTTTTTTTTACAAAGACTACATATTAAATCACTGTGCATTAACACTGGCAGATAAAAGTGTGAGAAAAAAAAAGCAGATAGAAGGGAAAAGTTCATCAAGATTTTCCAGAGTAATATAACAAATAAAAGACACACTTCTGCCTCCACCTCCATTCACCCACCCATGTGCCCATCCATCAGTTTGTCTGTTAGTCTGTCCATCCATCCACCTATGGAAATAGATTCAGTGTAAATAATTGGTTTATACATGCCAGATGGAAAGTTCAGGGAAGAGTTAGTGTTGCTTTATGACTGTACTTTAAACTGGAAAAATAGCATAGAAGAAGGCATGGCTTCCCTCCAAGAGCTCATATTTTGATAAATACATGAAGGCCCATATAGTTAGTATGGACATGAGTATTCTGCTTTGCAGTTTGAAACTTAAAACTCATATTTACTCATATCCCCATTCAGTATTGTAATAGTCCACATTATTTTACATCATTTATTAGTTTTTAGCTTCAACGTAAGCTGTCCATCTCACCAAGCTCTTCTAATAAGTACAGATGGGTCAAATATGATTTCTTATTGTTTGATTTATGTGTGTGTGTGTGTGTGTGTGTGTGTGCCTATTTGTGTGTGTGTCAGATTAAGGATCACTGACAGTTACTAAAGCTTGACGTTCATAAGTTAAAATCTGCTTAGTATGAGATTTTTGAAGACTAATTTATTAAGAAGTCTGATGTTAAGACGGGTATGGTGACTACAAGAGCACTATTAGAGAAAGACTTCTGTGTGTAAGGTAGTAAGGAGAAAGGATAAAATGCTGCAGGAAGGTATGGAAAATATATTCTTACTTATGGAAACAATTTCAATCACACTGTCCCTGTGCATGCATATGTGCATATAGGCATGGAGAAAATATTTTATCATTAAGAAGTCAGATTGTAGAAGGTCAAGGAACAATTGATTTTCACACTGTACATTTCTGCCTAGGTTAGATTTTAAAATGAGCTAATATTCCCAAATTATTTTTTAGTGGGAGATTTCTGACATATAGCACTAGTCATACTACCTTGTCTCACAAATTTGAAGTTTCCTTCACTTGGAATAAATGTGCATTGTATGTATCATGTTGAGTTCAACTTATTGTACAGTTGATATTATATTTACTTTAAGTATCATTTCATTTTAATTGTGTTGGTTCTATCAGTTTAGTTTGTTTTACCTTCTAATGCACAGTGCTACATGCTTTTAATGACATCTGGTTCTATAATTTTTCAACAACTATTCTTCATTATTCTGCTCTGCTTTTATTTAAAAACTTTTATTTTTTATTATTTTTCTTTTTATCTTTTATTCATTTTAATGAGAAAAATAAATAAAATAGCAATGAAATAGTTTTAAAACAGGTTAGAAGGATAGTTATTATAATTATACATTGCATATTGTTTTCTTCATAGTATTCAGAGGACAAGATGTAGACATGATATCATACCTAAACAAACTAGTACAAACCTTTCTTCTCATTTAACCAAGACAAAGTAGTTGCATATCTGTCCTAACTATATATATATATATATATATATATATATATATATATA
>NDGN011285991.1:0-11609 GCA_002564285.1 Tympanoctomys barrerae | reverse complement strand
CCAGGTAGACTATGAAGTAGACCACCAGCACATCAAGCTCCAGAGGAAGAAGCTCCCTGGAAGTTAATAAAGCTTCAGCTCTAGGGGTTCACATCTCACACACCAAGTTTTCTGTCTTGGTTTTTGATAAATAGGACTTGTAAAATTATATTAAAGGCCACAAAATTTAGACCTCAATGACTAATTTCTGCTTCTGTACGTTTGGCTATTACAACAGAATTACTTATAAACAACAGAAACTTATTTCTTATAGTTCTGAAGATGAGGAAATATAAAAGCAAGGTGACAGTAGGCATGGCTTGCGGAGAAGACCCACTGTCAGGCTCATAGAAGGCATTTTGTATCTCTGTGCTCATGTGGTAGAAGGGATAAAGGAGCTCTCTGGGGTCTCTTTCATAAGAGTATTAACTGTATTCATGAGGGCTCCAATCCTTGACCTAATCACTCAGAACTGCCATCTTCTAATACCATCACCTCGATGTTTAGGGTTCTACATATTAATTTTGAGACAATACAATCTTTCAGACTATAGCAGGCCCAAGCCTTCTCAGAACAGTAGAGAACAGGGGTGAGGTCAAAATCCTTATCTGTCCTCTGTTCCCATTTCTAAAATAGCACTGGCATATAATGAGAGTTCAACAAATATTGACTGGGTGCTGAGTAAATGTACCATACCTATAATGTTCCTAGCTCTTTTCCTGGCATGTAGCATGGGCTCAATAAATAGTTGAAAGAATGATTAATTTGATGCAAGGATGAATAAACATGAAAATAGGGGAATCCAAACTTTCTGCAGAAGCAAATAGTCTGTCTGCCTACCCCTTCACTCATATGAACCCCAAGACCACAAACAGCCCCGCCTGAGTGTGTGCCTCCAGGAGCCCCTGAGGAACCATGCTGTACTCCATGTGGTGGACAAGAAACACAGTAGTAGAAATACTACACTTCCATCCATAAAATTCTAGCTTTCAAAGGAGAGACTTGGAATGCATTCCCACTCCACCTACCACTACCATTTATAATGAAGCATTGCTTAACACAAAATTATATTCTTTGAAAAAAAATAAAAGAAAATCATGCTTGAGAAGTGAACACTTATTAGCACCATTTTTCAGTAACAATAACCATTAAACAGTTATGTGTTTAACCTTTGTAGTCTTCCAGCTTACTAAAATGTCTAATTAGTTAATTAGCAAAATAATTACGTGCTGAAAAGAGAAATTCTGAAAATTGTGTATGGATATATGAAATGATCTGTGGTTTTAAAATAAACTTCTATTTTCAGACTGTAGTACTGCCCAAAGTATCAGCATTTCATAACTCTTTATAGTTTTTAAAATATTTTTCACAAAAATATTGGAAATTTTTCCAAGTCTTTCCTACCCAACTCCTGGTGTATATCAAACAGAATAAGAGACTTATTTGTTCAAATCATAGTTGGTATTGTGTTTTATAAAAGGCTGTTTCCTTGGAAATTATTCAAAAGGCATATGTAGGGGAAATTATTTTTAATTTTTAGGGTCAATGTGTTTCTGTCATGTGTCAATTAGAAGCCAACTGGTTTTTGAGCTTTTTCCCCTACATTTACAATAATCAGTTTATGAAAACTTTTGCATAGACACAAACATGTCTGGTACCAAGAATATTGTTCACAGACTGTGCTTTTGCTTCGCCTTACATTTACCATGTGAATAATGAGCACTTCTGGTCGTGGAGGCATAGGACGAACACACATCTTTTGATGGCAGTATGCAAGTTGGAATGTGGGACTCCCATCATTTCCCAGTCATTGAAAGGGCAGTTATCACTTCCAATTTGAAGAATATAACTATATAGTGGACTTGGAAATAAACTACATTTTACATAGTGTTTTCAGTAGCTGTTCATCTTTCCTACGCAACATACCCTTCCTCTGACTCCTGCTATCCTGGTCCTAGATAGCCTAGACTTCACGACATTTTTGGTGAGAAGATTTTGAAGTTCCTCATTTTGTCCCCTTGACCTTGAAAATACTTAAACAGAAATCTGTAACATTGACTAAGATTCTAAAAATTAAATCTTTCTATTCAAACTAATGCCTTCTGCCCAGTGAATTGCAAAGAAAATGAAAGCCAATAAAGAAAGGGAGGAGGACAGGCTCAATGAATGTTTGTTGAAAGAATGATTAATTTGATACAAGAATGAAGGGGGAGGTTTAGGCTTTTTTAGAAAACAACTGACTAGGTATAAAAGACCTCAGGGTGTGGAAGAGACAAGTTCTCTGGAAGGCCTAGAGGTGGAAAGGGCAGTATAGATAGCTGAAGTGATGAAATTCCCTTCTAGTACTTAAGGCTCATCTACTGACTCTGACAAATACTGTGTTCTTCAGGACATAGTGTACAGTAAACAGTGGGAGAATTCAATTTGAGTGACAAAAAATATATTCCAATGCTTCTTTCTCATCTAATAGCTACAACTAGGGATAATTTATTTGATTACTCTGAACTCTACTTTCCTTATCTGTAAAATAAGAATGCTAAGGTCCACCTAGGTTCTGACAATTGAAGACAATGTATGCCAAGCCCTTTCAGAGTTATTGGTTAACCATAAACACTAAATAAGTGGTAGCTATTATAAGAAACTATGTGAGTTTACCCTTTTTCTATTAAGGAAGAAGTGAGCTAAAAAAAAAATTTACAGGCTGAATGAAGTGCCCTAGCAAAAGGCATTTATTACCTGAGGAACCAATGTAGATAGAGTGGGAAAAAGTCGCTATTGTATTTTTAGAAATAGTAAGTTTGGAATAAGCCAAAGTTTATTGGCTTATACAAGATCTATGTGTAATAAGGTCAGAGCCCATTTTACAGGATTCATTTCCTCGACAAAATAGAGAATCTGGCTTGACTGAGACCTGTGTTCTGAATACAGTAACTTGAGTGCCCTGGAGCTCCATGACCAATTGCACTGGAACTGGATTCTTTTTCATTATCAACAGGCATATTAAACTGATCTTGAGACATATCAGAACTCATTCCTCTATGAAAGTGACTTTTTTTTGAGGCAGAGACTCACAAAGTAGTCCAAACTGGCTTGAAACTGTATAGCAAAGGCTGGCCTCAAACTCATGGAGATCCTCCTGCCTCAGTTCCCCAAGTGCTGGGATTAGCAGGCATGTACCACTGTCCTTGGTCTGCTAAAGTGATGTTGATCTTTCTCCAAGTCCCCACACTAGAAACAATGATATTGCTGGGTACTGTTTTCTCCTCCCATTTCTTTAATCCTTGAATTTAACTGGTTTACATGAAGTTATAAATGGGACAGTTAAGTCATGTCCTCTGGTGTGAAGGACATCAATTTTCTTACTCTTTCTGACATTTCTCTGAGGTCATGACTTGAGCTGTGGCCAGTAGGTTTCATTCATTTATTTAGGTATTTCTTTTAAACACACAACACTTTATTATCAGTACAGTGATGAAGGGCAGAACTTCAAGGGGCAAGAGCCAGTCCTGACGGCAGAGAGGTGGCCCCTACTTGTCAGCAATGAGTGGATTCCACAGAACCACGATGACCAAGTCCCCAAGCAGGAGCATCTTGGAGATGTAGTGGTCCTTGTTGACCAACATGGACATCTTCTTGCCCTTGCCACTCTTGGGGACCTCAGTCCACGGTTCAAGTATTGAACGCCTACTATATACTAGGTACATTTCTATGTCCTGAGCTAAAATGATAAGTGAAACAGAGATAGTCCCTGCCTTTATGAGCTCATGGTCTTTTGAAAAAGATGAACATAATCAACTTTTCACAGAGATAACATTGTTTAATTGGAAATTATGATTATTGAGAAAATCAAGTTCAGGATGCTCTAAGTGGTACAGTCCTAGTTTTAAGGTATAAAATGCAATTTTTTAGCTTAATATAGAGACCCTTTGCCTTGCATTTGGTAGGGCTTTAGCATTGGATTAAACAAGAATTTGTTATCTGTCATTATCATCTTCATTGAGATCAGCTTATTAATTAAAGCTTATTGAAAGTTTAATTTCAAACTATCCCAATAGAAGAATGTTCTCATATAATTCAAGTGAATAACTCCCAGTAGGGAAACAACAACAACAACAACAACAACAACAAAACTATACCTGTAAATTGCTACATAAATTTGCCTTTTGGCATCAGGAATTGAACTCAGGACCTCAAGCTGTGAACTTGTGTTTTACTTTTTTGATCAATTCCTCACTGTCTTGTTCAAGTGAAATTTGAAAAAAAACGAAGCAAAAAAACCCCTATTATGTTATATCCATAGAAACTGGGTTCACATTATTTTTTCTATTATTTATTTATTTATTTATTTTAGGACAGGGTCTACAGGGTCTGTAGGGTTTCACTATATAGATCAGACTCGTAGTGATCCACCTGTGTTCAGTCTCCCATGATCTAGGATTGCAGGCGTGTGCCACCACACCCAGTCTCAATCTCCTCAGAGCGCCCCTGGGGTAGAGCTGGCATGGCACGCTGGGGATTGAATCCTGGCTTCTGAGTCTGCCAAAGCAGGTGCTTTAATCTGCTGAGCTATTTGGCTGGCCCGAGACTTAACATTATTAATCAATTGTAAAATCTGGACCATCTGAGCCAGCGAGATAGCTCAGTTGACTGAAGTGCCTGCTTAGGCAGGGTTAGGCAAGCTCAGGGACCACAGTTTGATCCCCAGCACCAGATGATGTGTCAGCTCTGCCCCCAGGGCAGGCTGAGCCAGCCAACATCCAGGTTTAGTGGTGCACGGCTATGATCCCAGAACTGGGGAGGCTGAAAGCAGAAAGATCTCCATGAGTCTGAGCTGTGTAGTGAGATCCTGCAACAATGAAATACATTAAAACCAAAAACTGGACCATCCATTGCATCTAGGCTAGAATGACTGCGTTTTCAGTCAGGCCATAGCTCTGACCCTTTGGCCTGGTCTGGGTTGCTTGAGAGTCTGTGGTAGTAGGTCTAGCACCTGCAGGAGGCTGCTAGGCGGGTGGTCCCACGTGGCTGCGCATCCCAGGTGTTCTCTGTGATGCCTCGCCAAAGGTCACATGGCCAATTTAAAAAAAGCCAGCAGTGAGGGTTCAAAATGCCATGACCTTTCTATTTGTGCGTCTTCTAGGAGTATTAGGAAGTCTTTTGTATCCCACAAAAAGTCCAAATGTAAGCTATTAGTGACATCGGAAAAAATATATTTTAAAGTCTCTCAAACCTCCTGCCTTCAAGGAAGGAAGTTTCTATTAACCACTTATTGCAGGTTTTAGGCAAAAAGCTTTAACTCCTTTTTTTATCATTGAAGGAAACAGAACTCAATTTCAGCATGGATATTACCTTTTAATATATACTTCAAGTGCACAGCAATATATCCAAAAGGAAAGAGAGAGCAGGACATTGCAGACAATCTTGTTACATTTAGCAAAATATTTGCAGAGCACTATGTTAAGTGTAAGGTCAAAAGTAAGGGCTCTCAAAATAAAAATGCTTTAGAATACAAATCTTGAAAGAATTTTATATCTAATGAAGACCAATGAAATTACATATAAATGTCCAATTGTTAAAATTATATTCATGAAAGCAGGAAAGAGTTAGTGGGCTTGGAGGAAGCAAAAGCAAGGAAATCATCAGCATTTATAGAATGCCACCTGTTATAGTCTGTGGCTAGTTGTCCCCCCCCAAAGCTTCATACAGTCACTGGGCTGGCTTCTAGAGTTTGTGATTAACTCTTGATCCAATGCTGGGATTATGGATGTGAGTGCTACACCTGCCCTGGGGAAGATAATCTGCATACAAATGGAAGGAGGGGAGAGAGGCTAGCTAGAAGCCACAGCTGATGTCCCTCCCTTTGCTCTTTGCTATTTTTTTGAAGCCATGAGTGGCTGTCCTCTTCCATGTGCCACTCTTCCTTGGAGCCAGCTGAGTATGGACTGAAATCTCCACCAACTGTGAGCTAAATATACCTTTCTTTCCCTAATTCAGAATGTTGGGTATTTTGTCCCAGAAATGAGAGATGAGTAACTGAGTCAGCACTTCTCCCTTGAAAATTAGTAATGCATATTTGATTGCCAGTATTATGAGTGTGGGGAAGATGCCATAGAGTGGACCAGTATGATGGATCACCTGTGATGCCAGGATAGTCAGGTATCACTGACCCTATTGCTGTCATTTCAGAAAGTCTTAAAGGACACCTGTTGTATGCAACATAGAAAACACAAGCTCTCTGTTTGAAACACTGCTCATGAATTACTGTAATAATATCTGTCCCCATTCATAAAGAACATACACTGTTCTGGGTAACTTCCATACTTATTTCTAACATTTCCTACTTTCTGAAAGGAAGGTGTAATTTTCTTCATTTTACATGTAAAGAATTAGAGGCTTTGAAAGCATCCAGCACCCAAAGACATGGGACCAGTAAAAAGTTGAAGGGTTAAATATTTAGACTCAGAGTTCCTGCCAAGTTCTTTAGACAAATCTTCTTTCTGTTCACTGTTTTTGCCTGATCTACCAAGGTAGGACATGGCCAATTATCCTCATCCACGTTGGGACAGGTGATCCCTGACACTGGGTCAGGCATGACTCTAGTCTTATTCTCAGGATGAAAACCTGTCTCTCTCCTCATGACCCACCCTTACATCTGCCACAGTTAACTACCAGGCAAAATGCAGAGGCAAAAAAAAAACCCTTTATCCCAGATTTTAATATGTGCTTTGTTAAACATCCCAGAGCTAACATATATTTTATAACTATAACATCACTACAGTATTTCAGCATAGCTTGCTATCATTGGGACCCTGAGGTCTTTTATTCTATCCTATGTATATGTATATTTGTCACCATTCCCGAAGTATTATTGATATACTTTGTTTATTTTTCTTCCCAAAAGCCCTTATTAAACACCATCCTGTTTATTCCTGCCCAACTCTCTAATTTGTTGCTAGGGAATGACCTTGACAAATTATGAAAATAAACACAAATCCCATTGTTTCAGATCAGAAGTTCTTATTTGGTCTGCTCTTTCCCACTTTTTCCTCCTCCATTATTCCCATTTTCTTCCTTTCATCTCCCCCATCTTTTACCTTCCTTTCCTTCCTTCATTGTTTTCTTCTTTCCTTCCTTTGTGTGTCTGAAGCTTAGAGAATTGAAATAACATATACCAAATCACACAGCCAGAAATCTAAGCCAGATTGAATTCCCTTGTACTGGATTGCTGTGTTTCAATGTAGCATCATAGAAACCAAAGATCTTGTTAGAAATGTAGGATTTCAACCCTAACCTAGACCTCCTGAGCTAGAACCTACCTTTTAACAAGACCATTTGCAATTTTTTCTGTCTAAATTGGAGATACACTGGCGCACCTTACAGAAATTTATTAAATGATATTCAATTTGTTCACCCATTACTCAAGATTAAACACCACTTCTTCAATCCAGAAAAATCTCACTTATTTTGCTGGTAAATGGGTTAAGAGTGAGCTTTTGACCCAGTTTGTCAATCAGTAAGCAGTATAGAGGCTGTAAAGTATAGAAAAGCTTACTTTGGGTATTAGAAGTACAATTTAGGAGGCATACATTAAGCAAACTTAATGTGTTCTGAAGATGTTGGGCTTAAGAGAGCAAACACTACAGGACAGGTGTAGGCAAGTACCAAGTCCATAGGTGATTGGTCAACTTGCATTTATATCTCAAGGTAACTATGGTCATGGCTGCCAGAAATTAAATTTGAGCCTGAGCCATTGGGATAATTTTTAGACCACTTTAGAACATTTTTTGACCAAAGTGATTCTTTTTAGATAATATTTCTCATAATTTTACAAATTCTAATAAGATATATGAGTTTTGCTAGGGGCCTCGGGAGACAAGTCTTGATTTATATAATGAATTAAATACTGTAAAGCACTTTGTCTACCAGCGTATTTTATGATGCCTCGAGATCCCCAAAATGGTGATAGTCATCTTGTAACTTTGAAGGAATGGTTGCCAGGCACAAACCTCACAGGCAGAAGATGGCAGAGAGAAAATAAGAGAATCATTAAACCACCCTTGCTTTTTAAAATGTGTTTATCACAGGGTCTATAGGGTCTCACTAAACAGATCAGACTAGCAGTGATCCTCCTGTTTTCAGCTTCCCAAGAGCTGGGATTGCAGGCATATGTCACCATGCGCAGTCTTAATCACACTCTTAGGTCACTCCATGGGCAGGGCTGGCATGGCAAACCAGGGATCGAACCCTGGTCCCTTGTTGGCCTAAAACCCTTGCTTTTTGAGATAACATACTTTGTTGAATATTTAAGCTCATTGATTTAAATCTTAGGATGTTACATGTAGTCCAAAGCATTCCCATTGACACCAGTAATATTTTTTTTTTGCTGATAAATGCACTACAAAAAATGGTATCAGCATCTTATTAAAGCCAAGATAAATCACACAGCATCTCAATCCACTAGAAGATTATTAGTTCAGTTAATTAAGAAAGGTATTTATGACAATTTAGAATTCTTTTGTCTTTTTGCTAAGTTTCTGCCTTCTATCACCTCATCTCTTGTACACTTTTCTCTCATTATTCTCATCTACTATATATTTTTCTATGTGATGTTTTGAAATATATGCCTATTTTAATTCTATTTAGAGAATTATCTTTGATTTTCACTGAAAAAGCAACATTAAAATTAGGTGAAAGGCCAAGGAAAGTAAATCTCAGCAGATAATTTAAGAGCTGAGAGCAGGAAGGACCCAGTAATTGGGTACATGATTACTTACGAGTTTTCATTTAACTTCTTGCTCATTTTATGATGATGTTGGGTCCTCATCCCAATTTTTCAGACCTGCACATTTGCAGACATAACTAATATTTAGTAGCAGCGTTCAAATAATGAGTAATATTAATGATTACAAAGCAAAGGCGATGGGTGTAATTTTTAATTTACCTTTAAAATGTCTTTGATTATACTTTATTAAGAAAAGATGATACTTAATAATGTTGGACAGTACATCCCCTTAGCACAAGCTTCTGTTCCAGCATTGATTAACGATCTAATCTTGGCTGTGAAATAATTTTAGAGCTGCTCTTTACTAATGGACAAAGTTTTAAAATTATTTGGTTCTCAGTCACCTGAAACAACATAAAAGAGTAACTTTACTAGGACTTATTAAGGTCAAAGATTCTTGTTCTAAATCAGCAATGCCTACTGGCTGTGTCTTTGCATATGAAAAAGGACCACAAAAATGATTTTCTTTCTTTTTATTTAATTTGTCTGTACACAACCTAGCGGGTTGTCTTTAACATTTTATTATAGAAAATGCTAAGTCCATACAAAAGCAGTAGTTTCACTTACTCATAATAAGCTGCAATATGAAGTATATTAAATGAAAAGATCCAGAGATAGCTATTATCAAAACTCTGGTCCCTCCATTTTGTTTAAAATTTTTACTAAATTGTCTATTGATATTTTTTGCAGTTAGACCAGTTTTCTTTTTTCTTCTTCTTTTTCTTTTCTTTACTTTGCTTTGCTTTTCTTTCTTATTTTTTTTTAACTGGGGATCAAACTCAATACCTTGCACTTTCCAGGCAGGTGCTTAAGCCCTTGAGCTATCTCCTTGTCCCTAGGCCAGTAGTTTTCTTGACTGATTTAGAAAATGAATTTCTAAGCCATTTGGAGAATTGCAATGCCAATATAAAAGCTTTATGTAACTGTACATAGGTAATGATTGGAAAGTGAGTTAATGACTCCATCAATGGCTGTAATTAATCTTGAGCAGGTTAAATCCAATGCTTGTCATTTTTATCATCTGTAAAATGGGCATAATAATACCTATGTTTTAAACATTCCCACACATATGAAACAGTGCACAATAAATGATAGCTATTGTTATTTAACTAAAGGTGTTTTTACTTTTATAATGATACAATGATTAAATAATAAGACAATGTGACTTGTTTTATGGTTTTGTTGAAACAAGCACATTTGACCTGTGACTAGTGTACAGAAAATACTATTCAAAACTTTTAAATAGGCAAAAGAATGACTGCTTATTCTTTCAGTGTTATCTCACAGGCCTACCTAAGGATATTTGGGGTTTTTTGCCACAGGCATACACATCAGTGTTTCCTTTTCATGATATTTTATGTCTTGCTATAGGTAAATATTAGCTTGAGAAGAATTGATAGTGGTGTAAATGATATTTGTCCAACAGAAATATGTGTGAAATATGTCTTCCAGAAGAGAGAACCCCAGAAGATAGTGCCTAATTGTCCATTAGAGCAATAGCCAGTTTTGTCTCTCTCCTGGAAATCTAATTCTATTTGTTTTAGGGCCAATGTATTCCAAGTCTACAAAATTTTCTTTGAACCAACTTTGTCATCACAAAGTTGCTATTTCCATTATCAGTGACTTAAGTAAATCTTTGAGCAGGGTATGGTGGAGCATGCTTGTAATTCCAGCAGTTGAGAGACTGAGGAAAAAGGATCACCAGGAGTTCAAGGTTAGCCTGGGCTACATAAGAAAGTTTAAGGCCCATTTGCCTTAAGTAGGGAGATACTGTCTCAAACAAACAAACTAATAAGCAAATACCCTTGATGCATCTTCATTTTATACTTGTATGAAAACAGTGTGTTCAATTTTTTGAAAATTATACTTTGTTTCATTGTTGACCATTGTTGGCCAAGTTGACATTATTTATAGATTCTAAGCACAGCAATGCAATTTCTCCAGAATTCTTGAAATGATGTGTATTTCACCTCCTTTACACATCACTAGCTGGAACTTATATTGGTTGAAGACATATAGAGAAAACCCTAAGCCTCCTAAGTTAAGAAACCTTGAGGACAGAATCTATGCATCTGTAGGTTTCACAACATGCATTATGATGTTGTGCATTTGCTGATGTATTCTATTTAGAAACAGTTCCCTTTCATGAGAGTTGCCTTCCTCTGTCTGGCTCTATTTTTTTCCCTTTGGCTCTGTAAGCTATGTTTTAATTTCAGGGGCATTTATTCATACATATGTTACAATTCTTAAGAATATATAATAATTCTTTTATCCACATTTCAAAGACTATTCTGTAATTTCCAGCACAGTTGCTATCCTCTTTCACACCTTTCACCACCATAGTGATGAAATTTACAATTTTAAATCGAACTCCATTTTAAAATATGGGCAGAAAAAAGAAAAAAAATGAACACATGAATGCTAGAAATTCTTCAAAGACGTTTTCCAGGGTTTGTAGAAGACAACATACAGGTTATAGATGAAAAGGCAAAAGAATGTTGATTGAGAAAACAAAGAGAGATAGAGCTCTGTCAGTATGCTGCAGGAAGCTTACATGCAGAATGGAGTTGCCATGAAATTGGCTTATAAATATGGTGTGAACTCAGTACCATGCTTTCCAGGTAGAGAATTATATAGAAACTAACAATGGAATTATAAGATTCTCCATGTTTCTTTGATGATACATTCTGTAAATATTTCTTTTTTCTTTTTGGTGGAACTGGGATTTGAACTCAGACCCTTGCGCTTGCCAGGGAAGTGCTTATTCCGCTGAGCCATCTCCCCTGCCCCTCTGTAAATATTTCTTAAGAGGTAATTATATACTTGACTCTGTCCTAAATCCTGCAAT
>NDGN011285981.1:0-13882 GCA_002564285.1 Tympanoctomys barrerae | reverse complement strand
CAAGTGCCTATTCTACTGAGCTATCTCCCCGGGCCCAGGGCTTTTGTTTTGCCTGCATATTACACATTATTATTTACTGAGTAGCTTTTCTTTAAGTAACTTTGAAAACAGAAATATGCACATTAGCTTCACACCAAACTGTAATACCTTTATTTTAAATATGCTGTTTCCTAAAGTAGGCACATCTTAGGAACACAAGATTTCAGAATCACAGAATATTTATACTTTAATCTTAGTTTGGGAAATTGACTTGAAGAGCTCTGTGTCCTTCAGTGGATCAGTGAGGAGCATGTCCAGGGTCAGGAACCTCAGGTTTTTGGTTTTGTTTATTTTAATAGCTTTCGGCAGAGTGCTTGGAAATGTCCTCTGTAAACAATGACAGTTTGACTCCTTCAGTCTAATGTGGATGCTCTTTATTCTTTTCTTGCCTGATTGCTCTGGCTAGCATCTCCAGTACAAGTGAAAGTAGACCTCTGATTCTTGTTTCATATCTTAAGAAGCAGTTGGGTTTTCCCAGTTCAGTCTGACGGTAACTGTGGGCTTTTCCTATGTGGCCCTGATTATGTTATGTTATGTTCCTTCTGTGCCTCATTTGCTCAGTTTTTATCACAAAGAGATGTTGAATTTCATCAAATGCTATTTCTGTATCTGTTGAAATGATCGTATGATTTTTGTCCTTTATTCTGTTCATGGGATTATGTTGTTTATGACTGTATTTGTTGAGCCGTCATTTCCTGGTCCTGATCAGAGTGAGTTGTAATATGCTGTTGGTTTCAGTTTGCTGACATTTTATGAGAGGTTTTACAATGATGTTCATTGGCCTAGTGTTTTGTTTTTGTGTCCTAGTCCGGTTTTGGTATCAAGAGAATGTAGCCCTTATAGAATGTATTTGGGAGAATTCTTTCTCCTCTTTAGAAGAATCGGAAGAGCAACGATATCACTTCTTACAATGTTGGGTTGAATTCAGCAGTGAAGCCCTTTAGTCCTGGGTTGTCTCTGATGGAAGACTTTATCTGTGTTGAGTGTGTCTCTTCAAGTTTTGTTTCCCTAGATTCAGTCTTGGTAGTTGTATGGGTCCAGGTATTTTTCCCTTTGTGGTCCAGTTGTTGGGAGACAGTTGTTCATCTCAGATGGAAAGAAAAACAGCTTGTTGCAATGTTGGGAGGCAGTCAGCAAGCAGAGGGCATAGTGGAGACCCAGGGGTGCAGGAGGCAGGGCAGAGGTCAATGTGGGCTCCCTCTGTCCCTCACTAGGAGACCCATCATGTATAGATTCTGTCATCATATTCTGTTCTGGTCTTAAGGGTCCTGTTAGGCATTTGTGAATCCTGGCCACAGGACAGTAGAAAGTGTTCAGTTGGGGTTGCTTTGACTTTCTTTTTGGTCTCCAGATTGAAGGGCCTCATAGCCTTCACAAGTGGGTCTGGGGATACAGTGGTGCTGGAATATGTGAATTAGTTCCATGGTAAACGAATCACTTCACTTCGTTACCTGGTTCCAGAACTGGCGTCTATGGATCTCTTACGCCCAGTGCTGCTGTGCCCCGAGGCTGTGCGCGCCTCTCAGGCTTGTAGCAGGAGACTTGCACAGGGCTGGAAAGCTGGAGGTGCAGCTCCCACACAGCCTCGGCTTCGACGCCCACGCAGGGTGCGGGCAGATGCAGCAGCCCGTGCCTGTGGGCTGTCAGCATAGCACACTCAGTCTCTGCAGTGCTTGGTTTCCTTTTCTCTCTTTCCTTTAAGCTGTTGCAGCTGATTGCAAGATCGCAGTTAACTTCGTTGAGTGGTGTGGCACAGAAGAATTACTTCAACATTTTGGATAAAATCGTTCAGAAGGGTGAGATGATTGCTGACATTTTTAATAATCCAAATCTAAATTAGGAATTTTTCTTTCATTTTTCCCTGGTAGATGATGAAGCCAAAAATGATGATGCAAATACTGTGACTCCCATCAAACAGGATGAGCTCATTCCTTTAACTCCTAAAGTCAGTGTGATTGCTATTTCCTTTTTTAAAAGTTGTGTTTAAATACACATGGATATATTATGACAGGAACGATCGTGAATTACAGATCTCTAAAAAGCCATTTTTCCTTTTTTTCACAATATCTCATCACGCTTCATTTAGTTACCTGGTTCCATAATTGGCAGAACTTTGGCTCACTCATTTAGGCTTCAAATAAACTAGTATTTTAAGAAAATGAATGACCTCCCTTTGGTTAGTTAGTAGCTATAAGTAAGGGAACTTTGAATTTTATACCGTTGCTTATATGCACATACAGGAATTTGTAACTACATGTGTAAGCCATTTAAAAATGTTTTATGGGCCAGGGAGATAACTCAGTAGAATAGGCACTTGCCTGGCAAGTACAAGGTCCTGAGTTCAATCCCCAGTACCACAAAAAAACCAAAAAAATTTGTGATAAATACAAAAGAAAGTAGATACTGACCATTTTAAAGGCAAAATTATACACCAACTGAACATTTACAATCGGATGAAATGTTAAGGTTTTTTAAAATGTTTGTATATCTGTTATACCTCAAAAAATGTTAGTATACCTCTGATGCCTCAAATATGATGTCACTTTGGGTTTTAGTGAGATTAAATCCTTGTGATTTTTTTTTTTTGTAGTAAAATATATATAACATAATAGTTACATTTTGACCATTAAGTGTACATTCAGCAGCATCTCATGCATTGCATCGGGCAGCCTTTACCTCCAAAATATCTTCATTTCCTGCAGCTGAAACTACACTGTGGAGCAGTAACCCACAGTCGCTCCTGTCTTCACACCTGGTAGCCACCACTTGTATTTTTCTGTCTCTGTGACTTTGACTAATCTAGATACTTTGTGTAAGTGGGATTCTGCCATGTTCTTCTTTAGTAACTGGCTTATGTCTGGCACAAGATTTCTCAGGGTTCGTCCGTATATAGTGTATGTCAGAATTTTCTTCCTATTTCTTTATTTTTAAATATTTATTTATTTAGACAGGGTCTCACTGTGTAGTTCAGGCTGCCTTGAACTCACTGTATAACCAGGCAGGTCTTGAACTTACGGTGCTCTTCCGGTCTCGGCATCCCAAGTGCTAGAATTACAAGTATTCCACACCACACCTGGCTTCCTTCCTTTTTAAAGCTGAGCAATATTCCATTTCATGAATGGACTACATATTGTTTATTAATCCATCTGTAGTAGACACTTGGTTTGAGATGCTAGATCGTTTTCTAAGTGGTGGTTCACTGTGCCAACGCACAGCTCTTTGTTCATTCTAGTTCTCGATGACCACCAGAATCCTCGCCTGATCAAAGATCTTCTACAAGATCTGAGCTCTACCCTGTGTATCCTTATCAGAGGAGTAGGGAAGTCAGTGCTAGTGGGGAACATCAATATTTGGATTTGTCGCTTAGAAACTGTCCTCGGCTGGCAACAGCAGCTACAGAATCTTCAGATGACTAAGGTAAAAAATATATATATATATATATATATATATATATATATAAATATATTTTTGTTTTTAATTGATAATTTTACCTATTATGGGATACAGTGTGACTTTTTTTGTCTTTTTGAGACAGTGTTTCACTATACGGTTCAGGCTGGCTTTGAATTTGCTTTGTAGCCCAGGCTGGCCTCAAACTTGTAGCAGTCCTCCTGCCTCAGCCGCTGTGTGCTGGGATCACAGGCATGTGCCACCATGCCTGGCCTCAGTGTAACATTTTAGTACATATATGCAGTGTGTAGTGGTCATGTTAAAGTAATTGGCATTTCTGTCCCTCTGACATATAATAATCATTTCTTGAGAGCCTGGGAGATAGCTCTGTAGAATAAGCGCTTGCCTGGCAAGCATAGGGTCCTGAGTTCAATCCCCAGTACTACAAAAAACAAATAATAATCATTTCTCTGCATTGGGAAAATTCAGATCTTCTGTACTATTTGTTTTGAAGTATTCGATTATTGTCAAGCATAGTTATCCTACTCTGCTGTATGCTATTAAAAAGTACTCTCCCTATCCAACCATACACCATAGTTTGAAAATAACTGTCTACTATTATTAAGTACCCTTTCTTCATCCTTTTGCTCCCTTCAGCCTTTCTAGGCTCTGGGACCCGTTAGTCTGTTCTGTACTTCTTTGCACCCAGCCTTTTAGCAAATTCCACATATAAATGGAAACAGCAGGGTACCTCTGTGTGCAGTTTCATTTGCTGTGTCCTCTAGTTGCATCCGTTACTCATTTAAGCTATTGTGAATGGGAATGCTTTTTTGATTTCTTTCTGGCAGATGAAGTTCCTGACCTACAATTATTACATCCTTTTTGTTATATTACAAAAGACATTATCTCTGACAAAGATAGATGAGCTTTTGAAACCTTTTTTTACCCTTTCACAAGTATTAATTACATTGTTTTAAAATAAAAATGAGCAAAGACCTCTTAATATAATTGTGACTGGAAAGAGTGGAAATGGTGATTGTTCATCCCATGGGTAATTTTACCTGCTAACCTAACTTACCTTTAAATGAAATTAAATGTTTGAGGCTAAAATAGCATTTTAAAATTAAAGCTAAATTGTATTGCCAGTAACTCTGCCTTTACTTAGTTGCTTCTCCAGAATTAGTTGCCTTCTTTGTGGTGTGTGTGTGTGTTTCTTTAGAACTAGTGAAAAAGGTAAAAAGTGGGTACATATCATATCAGTTGTATGTCATGCTAGTACCAAGAAAAATTTTCATATCACTGTCCAAGTCTTTGTCTTACTTCCTCTTCTAATTATAGGAAAAAGAATAAGCTGTAGGTATGTCCTCATAGTATACGTTACAGCGTGGCTATTGTGCACCTCATTCTTTAAACAGTCGTTTTTCTATAGGTCATGATTATTTTTCTCTGCCCCTAACAAGCCATATGAAAGGAGTCCATTGCAGGGACGCTGAAATATCTAAATATTGGTCGCTTGTTTGCCATCTAAATATGGAACTTAGAAGATGTAGTGATTCCTCAATTTAGTGACATTGGAAACAACCAGTATCCAGGGCCCCCCTTCCCATGGACACAGAAAACCAGTGTTCAGGGCCCTCCTCCCTCGTGAACATAGGAGATGACCAGTGAGCTGGGTGGGCGCTTGCCACACCCTAGTGAGTGGTCAAAGCCAACCTAGGGGGCAGAGCCTCTGTATCTCCATGTGAAGCATGTGTTCCATCTCAGCTGTTCCATTTCTGTGTGAACAAAGCTACCATCTTTCCTTCAGCACGTGAACAGTGGCCTCACCCTCAGCGACCTGCCCTTGCACATGCTGAACAACATCCTGCACCGCTTCTCAGATGGGTGGGACATTGTCACCCTGGGCCAGGTGACACCCACCTTGTATGTGCTCAGTGAGGACAGGCAGCTATGGAAGAAGCTGTGTCAGTACCACTTTGCTGAGCAGCAGGTAAGTGCTAGGCCACCTGGGTCCACTGTAGTCAGAAGGCATTGAGATTGCTATGATCTGCCTTATGTCAGCACAGGGTTCTTTTCCGTGTTTAAGGAGAACATGACTCTGAGCATAGTCCATAACCACACAGCACAGCCTGAGCCATGTTCTGTATTCTGCCTGTCGGTAACAGGGTCAAGGTCTACAGATTTCCTTGCGTCTGCCTGTCACCAAGCTATACCTGGCCCTCTCTCTGGAGTGTTCTCCGGAGCTTGCTGACAAGATGAGAGCTAGCAGTAGCCTCCATTGTTCCTTGTCTGTAGCGAATCTGTGCTCTGGCTGTGCTGACCCTTGCCATACATGCAGGGTGCCAGATGTGGATCTGCATTGAGGTGTGACAAGTGCCACGGAGGCGCAGGGTGGAGCTGTGTGCTCCCACAGGGCAGGCTGGTGGGCAGCAGCGTCCTGAGCTGAAGGGGCCCTAACCACGCCTCTAGGAATCCCTGTCCAGTGTTGTCATGCAGCCCACGTGGCATGCAGGACGTACCCCAGCTGTCAGCGAGCTCTGCTCTTGTTCAAACCAGCAGCATGTACAGGGTACTCTTCACAGGATGTCTTAGGGAGGGGTGGTGTACAGTAAGACCTCAGTGAGCTAGGGCAGGAGGGTAGGAAGGGACCTGGTGGAATCCCAGGGAGACCCCTGGCGGGCCCAGAGCAGGCTCAGGAGGCCAGGTTTTGGGTTTGTGAGGAAGGCTGGCTGGAGAGAAGACAGAGCGTTCCCTGTCTGAGCAGGAGTGAAGGTAGTAGGTCAGCACCAGGAGAGGGGAGCAGCTGCTGGAGGGAGGCTTGGGGGGCAGTGCCCGGCGGGGGGGTGCCGCCTTCTCCCTGAGGCCTCCCGCCCCTGACACAGGCTGGCAGGGAATGAGGTAAGGTGGCAGCCACATCTCCACTTGGTCTGGCCCTGAACTGCTGGTGAGGGCAGCAGGTGAGCATCTAGGCCTTAGACCTCAGACCGTGGTGAAACCCTTGCAAGGACACTAATAAAATTCGTGTCCCTTAAGAAGTTAGTTGTTTTGCAGTTAACGCCTAAGGCTTATCTTGTGGATACTGTCCCTTTTCTTGACTGAATTATGAAAATCCAGCACCCAAAGAGAAGCATCTGCTCTTCAGAGCCTGCTCACTGGAAGTAGGACCCTAAAAAAGACAAGCTACTAAAAGCTTACTTCAGAAAGCAGTACAGCTGGCAGGTGCCCTCTGAAAATCATGGTAGAGGGAGGAGCCTGGCAATCTGTGCTGATGTGCTGGAAGGGCCTGCCGACCTCAACCCGGACGCTTGGGCTGGTGTAGGGCTGGGGTGCAGCGCGGTCACAGGCGGCTTTCCAGGAGAAGGTCATCAGGAGGGTGGGCACAAACCAGTGCAGAAGGACAGAGTGCAGGTCTGCTTTCATCCCCTAGAGCCAGTGACTCGGCAACACCTGGGAGACGCAGAGGTTATGGAGCCAGGTTTATAACTTCCTTTCACTTTTTAGGCTGTCTCCTCAGATTTTATTAGGAACAGCTTTCAGACTCCTTCCTAATTTCCAAGTCTTCAGACTTCATGGCTCCCTATGCCCCAGTTTTAGGAGTTCTGCAAGTGGGTATGAAAGGCAAAGCATGCTCACTGGAGCAGTGGATGAGGCACAAACAGCAGTGAGTGGCAGCCTGTCGGAGCCCAGCCACCCACCTGCTGCAGACCTTCATGAGACTCAACAGCTAGGTGGCTGGACACTGTCAGGACTCTGTTAGGGCACCACCCTCTGACAGCTGTCACCACAGCTGCTTTCAGGATGGCCGCCCCTTGGGAAGGAACCTCATTCTGGGATGCTCTCCCCCCCTCCGCAGCCTAGAGCAGCCCACACGTGCTTTCTCTCTGGAGAGGCCCCTGTTTAGTTTTGGGCTTGAGTGAAGTATATACTGTTTTTCTTCTTGCATGTGGCTCCTTTCCCTAATCTCCATGTCCTCTGGGCGCCACTTGGTGTTGTTAACTGGAACTTCGTTCCTCTCGAGGGACTATAGTAGTCTACTCTGGACACGCCACATCTGTGCAACCTTTCTGCAGCTGGTGAACGTCCAGCTTGCTTCCGCCTTGTGGCTGCTGGGAGCTCTGCTGCTGTGTGCACTTCCGCCAGGCTGTGTGGGAGGAGCTCCGAGGAGTGGAGTTGCTGCTCAGACTGGCCCCTTCAGCACCTGGGGAGCTCCCAGTCCCTCAGAGCCGCCAGCACTGGCTGTGGCTTTCTGTCATAGCGGTCTTTGTGGATGCAGTGGTCTTACGTACTCCGTGCTCTGGTGGAAGGTGGCGGGCACCTCTTTCCAAGGGCACTGCACACCTCTGTGTCTTAGTGGAGACATCTTTCAGTCGTGCTGCCCATTTTCATAGTGGGTTGTGTTATTTATATATTTTACATACAAGACTTTTACCATATATGACATGAGTTACTTAAACTCTATACGTCAGAGCATCATCCCAGAGCCAATCTTCAGATCTGTCTCACAACTGTTTAGAATCATATAGGTACACTGTGATTTATTTGCCTTGTGCTTTATTGACTTAATCCAGGCAAGCTTGATTTCAAATAGTTAAATATTTTAAGTGCTATACTGCCTTTTAAAAATAGTTTTGCACTTAATTTTTTACAGAAAATAAAAAATTTCAAAACAAAGGAAGAAAGGGTAAAGAAAAAAAATGCATCTAATGTTAATGTTATGTTTTGAAAATCATCAAATTCTGAATAGAAATTTTGTTTCTTTAGTTTTGTAGACATTTGATTCTTTCAGAAAAAGGTCATATTGAATGGAAGTTGATGTATTTTACACTTCAGAAATACTATCCAACTAAAGAACAGTATGGAGACACCTTACATTTTTGTCGACACTGCAGTATTCTTTTTTGGAAGGTAATAATTTAAATTTTACTCTTGAAATTTGGGAGTTGGAATTGGGTGAAACATTGTTCACATGTATTTAAAGTGGCAAGATAATAAAAAGTAGAAATTTTGTTTGTGATGAAAAAGCTAATTAGATATATTTCACCATATACTAGAGGTGGGACAGGTGTCTAACATGTGTGTCTTGCATCTTGAGTCAGCAGTGCTGAAAACTGAAATGCAAGGACATGGGTACGCCATCTCCCTCTCATGGACAGCAGCATGTACGAGGCCCTGAGGGTGGTGGCCTGAAAGCTCATCCACAGCTGCCTACACGTGGCCTCTTATGTCGTATGTTAGGCCCACTCTCTGCAGAGAGCAAGAGACAGTGCAGCTCCATAAGTAGGCACTTAGAGCAAGGGGGCCATGCAGACGCACCACCTGTGCAGTATACCTGCACTCTTATCAAACCCTAAGACTGTCAGTACTTACCTGCAAGTAAAAACTTAGAAACATCTTTCAGCAGTTTGCATATTCAGAGAATAAACGGGGACTCTTTCACCCCCTGGCTTCCTACTTGTTGTTTTAAATACCATACCCATCCTTTGTCTTTGATGACAACATGCTTTCCATGGTCAGAAGTAGGCCCTGTGGACTGCTGCTTTGTACAGTGTGTTTCCTTGGTGTGTTGACACTGTTTGTTGGAATGCATTCACATGGTTTGTCAGGTGTTTGAGTATGTTTAAGAGGAGGGAATTCTTTGAAATAATGGAAGCTGACCCTGGGGTGAGCAGGCAGCCCTGACCCTGCTGACCCACCTGTCCTGAGGAAGGGCCCTCTTTGCTGTCCTCAGATAGACAAGTGGTGGAGCTTCTGAGTTTAGGGAGGTGAGGCTTTTGCTGGTAAACACCATCCCCTGCTTTGAGTGTTTCTTTTGCATTACATTTATCTAAATCCACTATCAGGCCACAAAGTGAGTGGTAAATGTAGGAGAAGAGGAAATTGCTTTTAATTGTTTCATTTATGATAGCATAGCTGTTTATTTTTGACCCATCACTGACTCAAGAACCTAAAGATGTTTTCTCTTGTATTTTAGTAAGATTGGTTCTCTTTACTCTTATCAGAGGTAGACAGCATTATGAACAGTTGCTGATGCCTCCAACAAAAATAACCCTTAAGGTTTGCTATTTCTGAGTTTGTTTTATGTCTTGTAATGACTCCTGTCAGAATCAAAACAGCAGGACACTGTCTTCCACAAGCAGGGACCATCCTTGGCCCAGATTCGTTCTCAGCCTTAGGTGACATCAGGCACAAGGATCATCTTCCTCTGCGCCCTCACCTAATGTTGGCACCTGCCCTGCCCAGGTCCTTCCAGGACTAGTGCACTGGTTTCTCTTCTGTCACTAAGGTGGATGATACATTGACTGCGAATTCATTGCTTCTTTCTCATAAGCAGACTGTTTTATACTATGGAAATTAATTAAAGTCTTAATGCTTCTGTGGAGGAAGACACAGCCATTGGACAGAAAGCTTAGTTTTATATGTTTGTATTTCTCCCAAATCAGTGCTTGATTGTATTGGAGCTCTCCTGTTGGCTAATTAAAAGACACTAGTGTCTATGCTGTTAGGCAGTATAAGAATATGTTGTTTATTTCCTTAAATATGTAAGATCTTTTTTCAAAATTAAATTGAGAGATGAGTCTTAGCTTTCCAAAAGAATAAGCCTGTGTCTTAGTTACTTGATAGGACAAATACCCGACACCCAAATGAAGAAAGAAAAGATTGCATTTATTTAGCAAGGTTTCAATCCATACTCAGCTGGCTCCAAGGCAGAGTGGCACATGGCAGAAGGCAGCAGTTCATGGTGGCGCAAAACAGCAAGAGCACATGGGAGGAGTAACAGCAACAGTGGCAGCAGAAAACAAGTCTGTCTCTCTTAAGTTGCATTCCGGCTCTCTGTCCCAGGCTGGGTGTAGTACTTATACCCATAATCCCAGTGGATCATGATTTAATCACAAACTCTAGAAGTCCACCCCATGACTGCATGAGGATTTGGGGGGACAACTAGACACAAACAATAACAGCCTGTAAGTTTCTGTCTTGCTACACATAATCATCTTGTGGAAACTCGGAATGAGCCCCGGTCTTCTGGAGTGCACGTCCAGCCTTGAGTGAAGTTGTGCTGCTCTGTTGTAGTGCGGCCCCTGTGAACCCTCAGCTCAGCTCCCCCACTGGACGTCCTTCCAGACGACAGTGACTCACATTTCTGTCTCTGAACCATGCTGTGAAGTGCCAAGTAAGGAACATCATCTCCTGCTTTAGCTGCCAAAGCCATCAGTGCTGCCCTGAATGTCTTAGGTGTGGCCATGTGAAGGCCACCAGCCCACCCACCCCTGGAGCAGATGTGTGCTGCCCAGGAAATGGTGCCTGCTATTCATTTCTTCAGCCTGTGAACTGAGGCATTGAATATCTCAGACCTGTTAAGAAGGGCAGACGGATGACTTGCTAATGGCCTCGTGCTGGATAGACAGCCACTTCTGAGTGTTGGACACGGGGCCATTTTCCTTTCCGTCTGCCCCTGCAGCGGTCCTTTCTCTTGCTCCAGATGGGTTTTGCATCTGTTTGGTGACCACTTTTGAAGAGTGATGGCTAGTTATGCTTTTTCTCCTTGTCTTTGTGGCCCACCTCAGTGGCCTACACCAGGTCACGAGGTGCTGAGAAGGGCAGAGGTGACGTGCGGGTGTTTTTACACTTGCCCCTGCTTGTTCTTTCAAGTGCACACAACCTCAGCCAGACACTGTAGACCCATAGAGCTCAGCAAGCCAGGAGGATTTGGCATTTCTGTGTCACTTTGTGTCTTGGCATATCAGTAGCCAAACATAAGGGCCAAGCACCAGTGAGGACCTAACAAACCTGTGTGGCTATCAGAAGCAGAGTTGTGGAGGGAACTCCAGATCCTGCCCAGTCATGGCCCGGTCTGTGGTCATCCCTTGTAAGCAGCAGTGGGGGCAGGAAACCCGTGCCACCCTCCCTGAGGAGCAGTGTGAGCCACAGGCTGAGACACCACCGTGGGGGCCTAGGGTGTAGCTGAACACCTGCTGTACTGTTTGCAGGGTGAAGTCAGTGTGGAAAAATGAGCACTTCTTCCTGTGCTGTCCATCAGCATTTCTGAAGATTTATCTGTGGCCTCAAGATTTGTTCATTTGAGAGACTGAAAGGAAACAGGTTTTTGTCCTTGTTCCAAAACAGGCTGTCTGATGGTGCCTTGTCTTACATAATATTTTGTATTGTTCAAATTTAGGTACTTGATGTTTTTGTTACTTTCATAAAGAATATGTATCAAACCTAAGTGCTAACTACTTCCTGCTCTTTCTAACTTGATTTCTCCTTTCCTTCTTTGCTGCACTTCTTGCTGATTCTTTTCTGCGCCATATCAGGACTACCACCTCGCGTGGTTATTCAAGGTACACAGCTGCATTGCATACTACTCTGCCCTACTTGGAGACTCTTGCTGAGACTACAGACCTGTCTGTCCCTGAGAGCTCATTCTGAGGCCGTACCCAACCCTGGGGCTGGGGACAGCAATGGGCCTACAATGCCCCTGGGGATGGTGACAGATCTATTTCGGTCCCTCAACTCTAAGTAATGTCAGATTCTTTAGTGTAGACAGTGATCCTGTGTCTGATCGGTCCTATGTGGCTGGAGCACAGGTGGGTGGAGGCCCCTGTGACCAGAGCGATCAGAACAGCGGACATCAGTCTCCTGTACAGGAATCCACAACTCCACTGAGATAGTACTGGGGCCACTGTGCTGTAGTAGTTCTCACAGAGGTGGGACTGAGCTCCCTTGACCAAATGCTGGCAGGGTTAGTAACAGTGTCTCCCAACCCATCCTTTCCCTACAGGACTCAGGACACCCCTGCACTGCGGCTGACCCAGACAGCTGCTTCACCCCCGTGTCTCCACAGCACTTCATCGATCTCTTCAAGTTCTAAAGACAGCCCTCATCCATGCTGTCCCTGTCGGAGGCACCACTTGTACTTTCTGTGTAGTAGGTGTTTCCTGTGACCAAAATCCATGGCTGAGAGTCCCTGAGTCCCTGGCATCTGGAAGGAACGTGAGAAACTGCCCTCAGCCGTTGTGTTGTTGTACATTTCCATCTCTAAAGGAGTCAAGAGATCCAAGCAAATCATTTCTGTCTGTCTTTAAAACTTCTCTTCTTCTAAGCACATTAAAATTTGGAATTTTGTATATTTACAAATACAGATCAAAGATTTTAGAGCCTACATTATATGTTGAACTGACACAGTCAACCCAAGAATATGCTTCACAGTTGTCAAATTACAGTTTTCCACCTTATAATACCTGGGCACAAGATAAAACAATTGATCCTTGTAAATACATTGTGCAGAATATTTATTTTTCTTAAAATGTAATTTCATGACTACAGTGGCTTTGCCCATGAGTCTGGGCATTTTTGTCTTGGTGTAAACCCCCTGGATTGTGAACTGTGTTGTCCACAGCCAACAATAGTTGGTTCTCTGCTCCTGGGTGCCCCTACAGCTAGGACCAGACCCTGGATGGCGCCTCTGCTGGGGAGGGGTACCACAGCTGTGCAAGGCGTGCACTGGGCATGGGTACAGGATGTTTCCAGAGAAGACAAACATACTGTGTCTATTTGTTGATTCCACTTTGTCTGTTTTTCATCTTACTGAAAAAAGTGCTATTAGTGATCTTTTATGTCATTTAAGCCTTCAGCAGATTGTCTTATTTTTTAAATAATGCATGTCCATTTTAGAAAGTCTTAAAAATAAAATATACCAAAAAATTGAAATCATGTATAATTCCACCATGCAAAGATAATTTGTCCTTGCTGAAAATATAAGAACTTGCCCCTCAGTATTTGTTATATAAATATGTTTCATGGTGTATATATTTTATGTTTGAATGGGTTGGGTTTCCAAACAAATTGCTTAAAACTTGCCTTCTAAACATTAAAATTTCTAAGTCTGCCAATTTGTAAATGTTGATCAAAAAAAGATTCTAGAAAAGATTCAAGATTTTCATCCTTATTTTTTGTACCAAGCAGACACAAATGACTAAGAATTACAACTTGCCTCAGGTGCAGGACAGACATGAGGGCCTCTGAACCCTGGAGTATGTTCCTCAAAAACCACAAACAACTTGCCTGCTAGTTTATAGCCGGGACTCTTTGCCTGCATCATGTGACTTGGAAACAGTTTTGGTGCAGCCATGTCTGGTAGGAACAGTGGTGACCAAGAAGCACCATTGCACACCCACTCCTATGTCACCATGGGTCACATCTCTTACGGCTTTTAGTGAGTGTGTTCAGGTTGGCAGCCTTTCTGAAAGGAAGACTGTTGTCTGTCCATTTTTTGTGTAGCATGACACTCTATTGGTGCTGTTTCAACAGCTGAAGCCCTGGGTGTTGGTTCATTTACTGTGAAATGGGGCATTTCCTCTGGGTGCTTATTTCAAGGTGGAACATTTCATCTGTGTGTTTATTAACTACTTGTGTTTGCTGTGTGCTCTTTGCCTGCTCTCTTTTGGGATGTCTC
>NDGN011285964.1:0-27062 GCA_002564285.1 Tympanoctomys barrerae | reverse complement strand
GAACAGGAACTCGGCGAGGTTAGAAGGGAAACAAAATGGGGTCAATTTTGACAGGGTATAACAATGAAGGAAAAAAAATATTAAGTGAAATCCCATTATTGATAATTATCATTGACATTAGAGAGTATATCCTTTCATTGATTTAAATGTGCATAGATAGATATATTGTATTTTAAAATAAAAATAGCGTAGAATACTCTTTTCTAACCTGTCATTATTTGTAACTGTCAAATATTTGACTTTGTTTTACAGTTAATATGATAAAGCTATTTAAACAAATTACTTGTTGTTGAATAGTTAATCTTTTAATATCATTTGCATATTCTTCCTTAATTTCTTAGTATTCATTCTTACAAGAGGGATTGACTGAACATGTAAGTAAAATATTAAAGCTTTTGATATGGCCAAGATGTCATCTAAGAAGGTCATGCAACTTATATTCCACCAACAGAATCTGAAACTGTTGCTATTTACTATCATATTAATAGTTTTTAATTGCAAATATTCATTTTTAATTGCAGTAGTCATTTTTGATTCAATAAATTTTGCTATTTACCATTTATCATAATACTTATCTTTTAATTGCTAGAAAGAAGGAATTTGTTTAAATGCTTTATGAGCTGATTATCAATTATATGAATTCTCAGTTAGAATAAGCTTTATAACTTTGAATTCCATTTTTGTGGAACAGTATCTCAAATTAAATAAGGCAGGCCTGATTGCCAGGTTTTGCTAAGCATGCCATGCCACTTGATTTTCAATTCTCAGTGTGTATGGAATCGGAGTTGGAGGTCATCCGATGCCTGCGCCTGGCACTGACCCAGGCCATTAAGGGCATCGTGCAGCAGGTCATATCTTTAATGGGCTGTGGAAGAAGCTGGGGAACAAACCTGAACAACCACTGTTGTGCCAGTCTTTTGCTTGAGAGCATTCCAAAAGAATGGAACTATATCCCAAAAGACACAAAAAAGAGAAAATCAAGTAAAGGTAAGTGTGCCTGTGTTTCTTAAAGAAAACTTACCCTGAAGAAGCAATCTCTAGCATATTTAATTAACTAATAATCTAAAAATTATGATTGATAAATAATATCTTCCACCAAACATTTGCAACCTTTAAGAAAGTATGAACCACATAAGCAAAAAAAGAACAAGAAAACAAAGAAAAGAAAAAAAAACAAAAAACAAAAAGCTACAAATGAAAATGGCTTAAAGGTCATGTTATTTAAGTCAGTTCAGAATATTCTGTGCTGTTTTCATTTTTGTGTTAATATTCAGAATTTGGTCACATGATTTTGATTACTTTCCTTTAAATCTGTTGTTTAAGACACGTACTTTCAAGACTTGTACAACATTCAACTTAATTACTAATTATTCCTTCCTTTACAATTTTCCTGTGCAACCTTATTTATCACTTCTGTTCTCTTGTGAACACATCAACATGTCTAGCTTTTAGGTCAAAAATAGCGTCCAGTGGTACTGTAGTAACTGCAGAACTTTCCTGACAGGCTGTTTTCCCTGAGTGCTTTGGTTCTGAGTTTAGTGGATTGCTCTTCCAGACTGGTGCATCCACCAAATATACTGAAGATTCTTTTTTTTTTTAATACATTATTCATCTATTTTGCTAAGCAAGCTTTCTCTTCTTAAATGGTCATTTCCTATCTATATAGTTTCATTTCCCCTGAATCTTCACAAAACTCCTTTGGCTGTGTCTGTATCTATGAATCTTCTTTTTGTTTTCTAAAATAAAACTTTCCTTTTGCATATGTACCTTTGAAAGAGAATTTTTTTCTCATCAATTGTACGAAAACCTTGGACAATAAAATATTATAGTGAAACCCAGAAAGAGCAGCTGAAAGGACTAGTCTTTCTTTCATTTCTCTCTGTGTATATGCTAAATAATGTGGCTCTTGTCCGATGACCTTATATTACAAACTCAAATCAATTATCTACCTGTGTGACCTTTCATAGTAATGGTTTCATTCTGTCCAAGCCCTATTAAACTGCCTTGGAATCTAGTAAAGCCATTTAATTGAAACTGGAAATGTCACCTTTTCATTACTTAAGTTCTTCCTTGCCTGAAAGTTGTTGCCATCTGTCCTTCATTCTAGCGTTTGGATATATATTTCATGCATTTCAAGTTGTTCAGAAGACATCTATAGTCAGTGCATCACGGCACACTAGTAGCACCATTCTGCTTGGAAATTTCAAGTTGCTTTCCCATTCATGAATAATTTTGGTTTTCACAAAACATTTTGGTATTTGTCCATACCACTTCAAAGAGCCTCTAGTTCCAGGGCTGGGTAGATAGCTCGATGGTCTAAGCATCTGCCTGGCAAGTGCAAGGACCTGAGTTCGATCCCCATTACAGCAAGCTGTGCTGGCCCTGAAATCGGGTGTGGTGGTGCATGCCTATAATCCCAGCACTCATGGAGGCTGAGACAGGGGATCACTAGGGGTCTGAGTCCAAGCTACATAGTGAGACCATGTATCAAATGAATACATAAATAAATAAATAAATAAAAATTTTGGAAAAAAGAGAGTCTCTGGTTCCAATAGAAACCAGTTGTAAGGTTTTTCTTACTAGATAGTATTTTTCATAGAATTATCACTAGAATTACAATACATCAACAGCCAAGAAGAGGTGTCAGATCACATAAATATATTGAGGAAAACGATTTTGTGAACCATTTAGTACATTCTAAATGAATATGACAACAGGTAAATTTCACTATTCTTATCTCTGTTTTCTGAAATGCTATAGGAACTTTTTTATTTAAAAGAGAAAAAAATACCAGTACAGAATTTCAAAACAAGATAATAGTAGAATAGCCACAGTTAATATATTGCAAATTGTTCTCTTCAAAGTCATTGCTCAGATTACAAGATATAGACATGCATTGATCAAATTGATCAGATAATGTAAGCACAAACTTTTATTTTTTAATTTTTTTAAGATTTATTTCTTTATTTGGTACAAGGTCTCATTACGCAGCTCAGACTTATAGACTCCTCCTGTCTCAGCCTCCTCAGCACTGGGATTACAGGCGTGCATCATGACACCTGGGTTCGGTGGCCAGTAAGGCATGCCCGGGGTTCTAGGGCCAGTATGGCATGCGGTACAAGGGATTGAACCTGGGTCCTTTCTCTTGCCAGGAAGGCTCTTAGACTGCCAAGCTATCTCCCCAGCATAAACATCTTTTTTAATTTATTTTTTATTCATTCTTCAGTTGATGGGCATTTGGGTTGTTTCCAACATTAGCTATTATAAATTGTGCTGCTATAAATATGAGAGCACATATATCACTGTGGTATGATGTTTTTAATTCTTCTGAGAAAATAACTAGAAGGAGAGAAGCTGGGTCAAATGGGATCGCTAATCCTAGCTTTTTGAGCAATCTTCAAACTGATTTCTATAGTGGTTGTTGCACCAGTCTGTACTCTCACCAATGGTAGAGAAGGATCACTTTTTCCCCACAGCCAGCTTTTGTTATTGATTAATTTTTTGTTGATAGCCATGTTTTTCCTGAGGCGAATGGAATCTCAATGTGTTTTAATTTGCAACTCATGAATGACCAGTGACCCAAAGGTATAACATCATATTGTCTCACTGTGTTAGAAACTGAATGAATAAAGTCTAAAATATTCCATAGATATAGGAATTAGATAGGAACTGTTCAAAAGAAAAGACAAACTGTGTTGGGGGAGGAAGGAAGGGAAAACGAAAATAAATATATTTATACACAAGACAGTCAAGACATTTATATAGTCAATTTCTATTAGTTTGTTGAAAAGAAAGGTTTGTACTAATATTGTTTGGACAAGATATTATGCCTGTATCTTCTACTCTGAATAAGTATTAGGAAGATAGCAGTACACAATGTATTAATTATTGTAACTCTCCAACTAACCTGTTTTGAAATTCCATTTTATTATTATTATTTGTATTTTTAGGGAAGGGGCTACAGGGTTTTTAGGGTCTCACTACTAGATCGGACTCCTAGAGATCCTCCTGTTTACAGCCTCCCAAGAGCTGAGATTGCAGCAGCGCACCACCATGCTCACTCTCAATTGCCATCTCAGCACACCCCAGGCACGAGGCCGGCGTGGCAGGCCACAGGATCGAACCCCTGGGGCCTGCACCTCTTGCAGGCACTTTAATTATTTCCTTCCTTATAATTATAATAAAAGGCCAAAGAACAAGAACTCCACAATAGGGAGGCAAAGGACAGGGAAATCTTTCTCCTTTACTTTTCTATGTACAGTAATGTATTAAATTTATCCTTTGTATTGTAAGATCTAGGTTAATCAAAATGAATCCTTATGAAACATACATGTGACCTTGAAATATTCCTGTAAGTCAACTACTCAACTGCAGCTCAATACTAGAACACACTGGATGCCACACAATGAAAAAGCAAAACATCTCACACATTTCTATTACTAGAATATGCTCTTTGTTAGCTTCATCATGAGGATAAAACTATGAACTGTTCAGATTTGCCAAAAAAAGTGAAAGAAGTACATGAAATACGGCCTCCCATGACTGTTGTGTAACGGGAATTCCTCCCAGCTGAGCTTCAGCTGTAGATGCCAGCAGCTACAGGTGGTCTGAAGTCACTTTGATTAGCAAAAGATTTCAAAGCTAAGGCAGACCATGATGACAGACCTTGGAGCTTCTCTTGGGTGTTTTAAGTAAATTAGTACATAATACAGTTCTTTGCAAAATTTGCCTAAGCACTGATATATATTTAAAGATGTCCTTACCCTGAGAAGTCTAACTTTTGAGAAGTGACAAATAGCTACTGCCTTAAATGGATATGTGTCCTTGACACAGTGAAAAGGACAAAAAGTGAAAAACATTATGGTGTTAGGGTAAGTTTTTAAATTTCTTTGCTAGCAAATGCTATTACCTAGAAGACATTGAAGATTAAAAATAAATAAATAAATAAAAACATATATTACACCGGATAGCTTTATAACACAGTTGGGTGAGAGTTCATTTGGCTCTGAAAAAGCTCAGCTGTTACTTGTTCTACTATGCGCATGTGCATAAAGAGCTGGTTTTATTTTGTTTCTTGGACAACAATTTTATATAAAAGACATACTTAGGATGATGTTTTCTAAACAGTAAATTATTTTTCCAATGGAAAAGAACACTTGAGGAGAAAATCACGGGTATATTTGCTCTCTTTGCAACAATGGCTGCAGAGGGCAGGAGAAAAATGCACCCAGGCCATTGTTCACTTGCAGATTGTTGACAGGAAGTTGAAAGCAGAAATGCACAAAGCACTGTGGGAAGCCATTGATGAAGTTTACTGCATTAAACTTAAATGTGGGCGGGGGAGGTAGCTCAGCAGTCTAAGCATCTGCCTGGCAAGCTCAAGGACCCGAGTTTGATGCTCAGTACCACATGCCGTGCTTGCCCCAGAAGTGGCCCCAAAACCAGGCATGGTGGCGCACAACTGTAATTCCAACACTGGGGAAGCTGAGACAGGAGGATCACTATGAGGCCGAGCTACATGGCAAGACCATGCACCAAATAAATAAATAAACAAATTAATTATTTAAATGATTTTTTTAAATGTATGAACTTTACAAGGACCAGTAATCCCTATAAAAATATCATAGCTGTGCACTAAACTCAGATGTAGAATTTAAAAATGTGTTTTAAAGTATTACAATGGAAAGCTTCATTGATCCTTGAATTTTTTTCTTAAAATTGAAAACTGAAATGTTTTTCAATTTATTTTCAAGAAAAGCTGATCAGCATCACAGTTAATGGATATTTATTAGCCAAATTTAACAAAAAGCTTTGCCTATTAAGTGGGTAAGTCTGAAAAATCAAATGGTGTGATTTTGCTAGCACAGCTGCTTGCATGTGGTGTCATTCCTGCGGATCTATATGCCGATGTCGTGGCTTTTTCACCAGTGAGAGTTATTAAAACAGAATACTGAAGCAAACTGAACTTGAATATGACCTTTGTGTAGTGTTAAGCCCAGATTTTAAACACAAAAAAAGCATATTAAACCACATTATCATCACTCGCCAAATTGTTATTGATACTTTCCTTTGTTTTCTGTATATCCCCTTTTTGTATATTTTATAATTTACAAGTATGGTATTAAAGTAGTGCTTCTGTGTAAAGGAAGATATGATAAATACAGAAGTATAAGTACCATATTTTATTCATTGTAACATACATCTTTTTCACATTTTATCAGCTCTGAAATTAGGTTAGCACGTATTACATATAGATAGCTTAGACAATCAACTTATTTAAATAAAGACAAGAAAATGAGTGTGTGACAGTGTTAAAAGATCTCTCCCTGGTGTGCCGTTAACATCATCATAGATTCACAGCCCCTGTGATTAGTAGGATAGATTTATTCATTTGTCATCAGTCTGAAGGTCCTGGTTGGAATTTGCCTTAAACTTTAATGAAGTAGTTGGGGATTTGGTACCTGGTGTCCTCAGAGTTTATAAAATATCAGCAGAAGTTCAGGTGTAAAGAGAATTGGTAATCTTTTGCAGATATCTCCTTAGATTGTCAAATGTTTACTCAGTATCTGTGCCTAAACTCTCTTTAGAATAGAGAAAATACAAGAGACAACATTTTAAGTCAAATAACTGACAGTAGAATAACGAGTATGAAATAGAAACACACGAAGAACAAGATACTTAAAATATTTTAAGCACACAAAGAAAAGGGAGTATCTGAGTTTGCCTTTATCTGTATTTTAAACATATTCACCTAAACATAGTCATCTGAATAGAAAGAATGCATTTATCAAAGAACTATTTTTTAACCATGCATCCTAAACTAGATGCTTTCACATACATACCCAGCAATATATGAGGAGTGTAGTGTTGGAAGCTGTGGGATACTGAAAGAAAATTTTCTTTTGCCTATTCCCTTGAGGAGCTTTCAGTCTAGTCATAAAGACAACTCACAAAAACATAAATGACAGTGTGATATAAATAATAGAGATGATAACAAAAAAGATGACACAACATGGGCCATTGTGGGCCTGATTACCAAGGTGGTCATATGGATAATACATTCAAATAAATTCCTAAGAGAGGAGAGGTGTTTGAAGAGGTAAAGTATGTAGATGAACTATTAAGATAGAGGACATTCCAGAGAAAGTAACAACACATTCAGAAGCTGAACAGTAGACAAGCCTAAAAGTGTGTATAAGTCTCCAAGAGAAGGTTCATAGGAACAGGCTGGGACTGGCTGTGGACAGTTTTGAAAGAGATTCTGGAGGCTTGTCTCCCAGGGAAAAGCAGTGAAAATAATGGTAGCTGAGAAATGAGAAAATAAAATTGAAAATAAATAAAAATCATTTATTTACTTGATATAGGGTCTTGCTACACAGCTCAGGCTCATAGTGATCCTCCTGTCTTAGCCTTCCCAGCACTGAGATTACAGGCGTGCACCACCAAACATGGATTAGGTGGCCAGCATGGTGCACCTGGGGTACACCATGTGGTACTGAGGATCGAACCCATGTCCTTGCACTTACCAGGCAGGTGTTTAGACCATGGAGCTATCTCCCCAGCCTGAGAAAATAAAATTGGGAGAATAGTATATTCATTTTTTTCTTACAGTTCAGGGGAGGGGCTAGACACAGCCTGGTTCATGGAGGTAAGTTAAGAGAGTGCTTAGATTGTCCAAGTACCATTTATAAGGAAGCGCTTGGACTAGGTTAGCAGCTGGGATTGGTTCTCAGCAGAGAAACAGTGTGACCAGCAGAAGGGAGCGAGAGGATTTATCAGTGTTGATCATTGGTTGATCATGTGAAAAATCAATAGGATATTTAATAGGAAGGAAGAGAAAAAAAGGAGGGGGAGAGAAAGAAAAGGAAGAGAAGAGAGGGAGAAAGAGAGAGAGAGAGGAGAGAGAGAGAGAGAGAGAGAGAGAGAGAGAGAACAGGATCAGCTAATGTAGAAGGTAGACAATGATAAGTGGTTACACCAAGTTGACTACTGCAGAACAGAGAAGTGGAATGGGACACAGAGGTGGATTTTGTAGTGTTATATCAGCCAGAGGTCTGGGGGCCTGGGGCACCCTAGTGAAGGGAACCTCAGCTTCCCAATGCAGAGCTGGAGTCACACTGACTTGGAACTGAACGTCTCTCTGGCACAGAATAAAAAACTCAGATAACGAAGGAAGGCAGAAGTTTTCCTGATAACATGGAGAGTTGCTGCCATATGGCAGGTGAGCTGCATGAAGAGCAAAGCTCAAGGCAAGTTTCTCAGCCTGATGCCCATGTTTGTAGGGGTAAGCTGATATTCTAAAAATAATTATTGCTTTGGTTGGTACAACCAGGGTCAGCCTTTGTGCCTGGACTGAGTCAAGGTTCATAGGACCACTGGACACATAGCATAATCTATGTAGTTCCTGGGGTGAGCCAACATTCACAAGAACTACGGGCACACAGTAAAAAGTATGTAGAAGTCCTACAGAGGGGCAGCCGCTTCCGGTACATCATGTCATAAGTAAGCGTGCAGCTATGTCCATTATGCTTGCCACCAGGTCATGCCCTACGTATACTGCCTACTCCTCCCTAGCCATCCATACAGTAGGACAACAACCCTACATGAAGGTCACGACAAAAGATTCTGGAATCATCTAAAAGTCTGTTTCTCAATCAGGAATCATTTTGCTCCCACGGCGTGTAACAATGCTTGAAGACAGTTTTGGTGGGGGATGCCACTGGTACAGAGTGGGTGGAGACCAAAGCTGCTACTAAGTATCTCTCGATGCACAAGACAACAGAGAATTGTCCTGCACAAAATGGCAATGGTGCCAAAAGTGAGAAATTCTGGTCCAGAAAAAGGGCATCAATACATCCTGCAGAACTCTAAGCCAAGGAATGCACATAGAATCAGCAGAAGGACCAAGGACTGTTAGGCAAATGCCTACTTAAGAGGTGTTAGCAGAAAGCGAAAATAGCTGTGAACACACACACACACACACACACACACAAAGGAAAGAGGAGATTCTTAGAGGTAACCATGAACTAGTTTATTGAATTATTTATTTAACAAATATTTCCTGGACAGCTCTTACATATGAGGTACTGTGTGTTGGAGACCCAGTACTGCCCATCCTAGTAGTAGGTGACAGTGAACAGACAAAGGAGGCAATTTCTCAGATAGATGATGGCTAATTAAGCAACAAAATGTTGTCGCAAGTTAGACAGGGACTGGGATGGGCATGAGGAAGCCACGAAGGGAGCACTGAGGGTAAGATGGTGAAGCAAAGACTCTGGGGTGGTGATACTTAGGCTAAAAGTGAAAGGAAAAGGCACCAATCCCAAGAAGAGCTGGAATGGCTTCTGAGGAGAGAGGCGAGAGATTGAAGGGGGCCTCAGAAGTTTCAAAGGCTACACCAAGGTCCAGCAGAAATCCCTTTGCACTTGCTAATGAGTGGGGCAAAGGGCCTTTCAAAGATGAGGTCTTAAAAGGTAGAAATATAAATTATAATGGTAAATTCCCCAGTCTTCACTTACAGAAGCAGACAAATAATCAAGTATGGGATTTAGGGAATTTGGGATAATATTGCAGGAGGCCCTGGTAGAGCTCTGTCGGAAGATGTCAAAGCACTTGCTTTGCTCAATAATTTTCTCCACAAAAATTAGACATCCCCACACAACACAAAACCATGCAGCGATGGAATTCGAATGCTCATATTAATCATACCTTTTCTGTCTTTCCTTCCCCAGGCTCCACCAGGCTGGCTGCTCAGGCAGTATCTATTGTAATCAGCAAGTTACCTACGGTGATTGCATGTTTGCCTCCCTCAATTAAATACTTCTTTTCTCTCTCTGAGAGAAAAATGTCAGAAAACTGTGCTGCACTGAAGAAAGCTGGCCTGCTTGCCTGGAACTTGATTGTAATTATATGTCGAGTATTGGAGGATGGAGACACTGTGGAACTTTTAACAGGTGTCTCCCTCAACAGATGGAGTAAGGAGAAGCTTGGCTTAATTTGCGTGTGTTTGGGAAGCATCGTGGGAGAGCAAAGTAGCCCTAACCAAATGACCCGGAAGGTCATACAGAGCATTGAGCAGCAAAAACCCAACTGGATTGAATGCCAACTATTGAAAGCAAAAAAGCTGAGCGTTGAATGGTAAGGTGATGTTTTCTTACACTAGACTCCATCAAATGCTTTCACACTAGCAAAACCACCACTACGCAACAAAACCCCAAATATTGTCAGATGGGCAGCAGTGGTCATTTGGCTAAAGTCATGGGAACTTCAGTGAATATACAAAAGACATAAGTATCCCATTAACATGGGACTGTTAGACACCCCTTGTCTTCTTAAAATTTGAACCCAGCTGATCCACAGAACTCTACTTGTTTAGCCAGCATCTTAAGGTTTCTGATTAAAAGGGTGGTAGTTAAACCCAAGAGAATTTAAACCCACTCCTTCTCAATGTGCAAACAGGTATCTAGTGGACAGCCTGGAGCATTTTGTAAATGGAGCAGGCAAGGAGATTAAATTAAGAAAGAATTAATGGATATAAAAGGCTTTTTATTGCTTGCTGTGTACCTGATTGTCAAAAAGGTACACATTTTTCATCTGGTAATGTAAGAATCCCAGAGGGCATCTGGGGCATATCACACTCAAGCTATAAACATACCCAGCTGTTTCAGTATGAAAATGTCAGCGTTCTCATAGTTCTATCATCAAGATCTAAGTGATTTGTGGTATCACAAAGATTTTTAAGGGTCTCATGCATTTAAATATGTACATAGAAATCTCCTGTCTTAAAATTAGTCTTCAGGTTTAGAATTGCGTGCCATTGATAAAGAAATTTTGATTCAGCTGGAGTGCAGATTACTAAGTCAGACTGCTTTAAACACCTCCCCCACACACACTGGCCCCAAGCTTTTCAAGTATGTTTGGTTGCTAGCAGATCGTACTACAGCTTTCTTTCTGATACAACTAAGAGGCACTTAAGACATGGTTACTCGTGCTAGTAGATGGTATTGGTAAAGAGCTCAGGCTTTCGCCTCAGAGGGGCAAATGCAAGTTTTGGTAAATGCATCACCATCTTGTGCTAGATTTCGATGTTATAAAGCCTCAGCTTCAATACTGATATCAAGATGATGGAATCATATAAAAAAGTCCTGTAACGTTCACGAAGTTCTTAGCATCAGTTCTTCGAGACCGATATGCACTTATTATTTGTGAACTCAACTAGGGACATTGCACTCACTGCTTAGTATTAACAGTTCTATTCTTTACTTGTCTCTGTTAATCTATAAGGCCACATATTAATCCATATGGTGAAAAATAGGTAATCATAATTTTCTTGGTCTTGTAATACTAATTTCAAGAACAGCAATCAGGCAAATGCTTAGTAACATTGACAGTGACCTTAATCTTTATATTTGCATTCAATGCCAATTTACAGGCTTTAATCTAATGACTAAAAGATCAAGGCTGGATGTCATTGTGCATAGCAATGGTTATAAAAGAAACTTTAAAAATAGCAGATTTCATTACAGTTACAAAGTTAAATTACTTTATTTTAGGATAATTTATATACTCTAGAGTTAACAGTCTGTCACATAAGAAATATTTAAAGCAGCGTCTGAGTAATATAACTCAGACCCCATGCAGAAATCCCTAAGTTAAAATTTTTCTTTAGAAGCTCATCGTAAGTTTTATAAACAGCAGCAAATCTAGTATTTCCTACAATATGAAATTGTCTAGCTAAATTTTAGCTGATTTACTCCAAGTCAAAGTTTAACTTAGCTCACTAGGACAGCATATACCAAAACTAAAGAATTTCTTATTTAAAAAAAAATTACAGTCTTCAAAGATTCTGAATGATTACTTAGCACAATATTATGTCTTTCTCAGTTTTTCAAATGACAACACAATACAAAAATACAGGCTTAAAGTTGTTTATTACATGAATTTGAAAAAGTTAAATTCAATCTCACCTTGATAGAGGTCTCTTACAGACTTTGGACACTATGGGAATTTTTCTTCTTAACTTTGTTTTCAAATTGATAATAAGATACACATGTGAAATTCTTCATCTAAACATTCTCATCAATTGATGATCATTAATTCATAATTCTACAATGTAAGCAGAATGTATTTCAAATTATGATGTCTGTATTAGGTAGACGGTTACTTAGGCTTTACCATAGCTTTTTAAAAAATAATATATGGCCGCACACATACCAATATAGTTTTTCTGTTAAGGTAAGTCACATCCTAATTCCTCAAAATTATTTCAGAATTGCAAGATATACTTCAGCTTAATTTTTCCCCTTGCATACATATTTGTTTGATTTTATGGAAATGGTGAAAGTAACTGCAGTCAGTTGAAAAGGTGGCAGCTGTAAGCATTGCCTGTCCCCCCATCCTGCCCTGAAAGCATTACTATTCATTAAAATAACCTTCACTTTGGAGTAACTCACAAGCTGTAAACAGTCAACTTAGATTCTGGAGAACACGCGGCCCAAAAAGTAAAGAAATGTCTGTCTTTGCAAAGTAATTTGTCGAGTTGAAGATTATTGTTTTTCATCATGGTGACCCTGATGTGGCTGGCTGGGTGCATATACAGATTAAGATTAATGCAGTTATTCCTTGGCTAAGGTCTGCCTCTTTCAGGGCACATTCTCCCTAATGACATGATTGATAGGCACTCCCAAATCCAGAGAGGAACTCATTAATCATGGCATTGACTGAATCCAATCATTTGCTTCACCTGCACAGTGATGGACAGGAAAGGATACAATTCAGGAGCTGACACCGACATCCTCCTTTGTCAGAGAGCCTCAACTTTTTCAATGTCAGCCTCTACAAAGCCTGACAAGCAATTTTTCTTGCAACCTGTACACAGCCTGAGAAAGATCCGTGCAAACTTGTTCTTATAACAAGATTGTTTTTATAAAAAGATTTAGTCAAGCTAGTGAATATATGTAAAAGTAAGATTTACTTTATCATTATTAGGTTTAGCAGGGTGTATATGACCTTAACTTTTGAGAAAGATGTTTTGAAGCTACATGTGGAAGCAATAGCCAAGTTAATGTCCAGCAGCTGGGTATCATTTGGTTCAATCTTCAGGTCAGTGGCACTGACTCTTAGCAGAACTAATTTTATAATCATGGCAAAATCTCAGTAATGAACTGCAGTATACAGCTGATTACACCACGGTAAATTTCATTTCATCTGGGAAACAGTGGGAAAGCATGCGTTTTCCTAAGAATACTTGATTGTAAAGCCTAACGTGATCCAATAGCAAGCATGACCAGAAAATTAGTGCGGAGGGTATATGTATCCATGACAATGATAATTTTTTTTACAGTGGTATAGTCTGAGATATTTAAAAATTTTTATTTCACCCATGATTAGTATGTAAAAATGTTTAAAACCTAGCATAGGCATATGATTAGCTGAAAATAAATATTTCAGGACTATATCTTCACGAGTCATGAGATGGTGATGGTAGGCTCTTTTACTCAAAGAATGACTGGGGTAGTGACTTTTGCTAAGTATCTATTACAGAAGAGTAGAGGGGATGTATTTTTTTTAAAGGCAACAAGTGTCAAAGGCCAATTTAAAATATCTAGTAGTTAGCACCCTGCCACAAGGTGTACAGGCTATGTTTAGCATCATAGGTTCCCCCTTTTGACGCTTTAATTAGTCTTTAATGTGTTCTAAGACAGGTGTAAAGAGGAATTTACAAAAGGCAGAGTACCAAAGCTATTTCTGGCACCAGATACTTTTTATCCTCAACGAGAAATTACAAACTATTTCTAGCATGTTCTTAAAAAGAAATGTTTTGTTTTTAACCCATTTTTATAGCAATTTCAACAATGGCAGTAATGGGGAAAATGTTTTATAGATAGGAGTATAAATGCAATAAAGAAATGTTTTAAAAGAAGTGAGTCCATTTTTTAAAATGCTTTCAGGTGCTTAATTCTAAGGTGTTGCTGTTTCTAGGAGCAAGAGGAGCTGGGGACAGCTTAACCTATCTGAAGTCTGTATGGGTGCTTGGAATAGGAGACATACTAATCTGCGCACTCAGGCGCTCTGAGGGTTTTACAGTTCTTCACCACTAATATGTATGTGCTTTCTTTGTACTTAGGGCATTTACAGCAATGGAGAAAAGCACAGTCTTAGAAGAAGGAGATACTGCTCTTGAACTGACTGAGCAGAAAATCAACACGATGGTCCTGGATCTCTGCCACAAACCAGGTGGCAGCGAGTACCTGAGGCAAATTTATCACATCATGCAGCTCAATGAGGTAGGGAAACAGTCTTTTTACCGAGCAATTAGGTGTGTACTGGCCTGAGGCAGCGTCTGCTGGCAGCTAAGGGTTAGTCAGGGAGGTGATAATACTTCTTAAAAGTCAATACCAAACTCAATATCGCATTATTAATAGAATCTATTCAGCCCCGGCTGTTCTGCATTTGTACTGAGAAAGCTTCACTGAAACAATGTAGGTTTTATTTGTATGATTTAAACAATAACACGGCTCATAAATTCAGTTCAGTTCTGAATTGTAGAGAATAAGGTGTAGTTTGGGAATTGTGTGTTTGTGACCATTAAGCTGCTGTTAAAATCTGGTATTGTGGAAATGAAGTATTTTCCAAAGAGACAGAGCTATTTGCCTGAAGACATTATTCTTATGTTGGTGAAGTTGGAGATTCCCTGTAATGAAAATCTTCACAAGAATATCGAACCACATTGGAGATCAGCCAGATTAAGCAGGGGAAATTCATTAATGCACAGACACTGGTGAAAACTGCTGTTATGCCTGTCCATCGCTCTGCTCTGTTTAGCCCCTGACCCTGCATGACTTGGGCCGTTCTAGCAAAAAATGTAAATAAGCAGATTATCTCAGTTATTTATTCTAACTAATATATATTTGTTAATTTTATCAGATTTTCATTTGATCATAGGTGTTAATTAGAACATTTCATTGATAATTCTGTTTATGTTTGCAAACACATAAATATATTTTTGGAATAGTAAAAATTGCATAATATGAATATAGTTTTTGGTCAATGATATAGGGTTTAAAAATGCCGTATGTTTCCAAAGAGTGAAGTAAAGTATGTGACAGCATTTTACAACTCAGTTACATGCATGTTTTATCTAACGTTACTGGTCTGAGAGTTATTTCAAGTAAATCTCGATTGCTGGATTTCATGGAGTTACTCAACAGTCAGTAAATAGGTGACTTAACGCTGTATTCAGCGATAAGCTGATGTGAGGAATTTCGCTGTCTCTACTGCACAGGGCTCAATGTGTAATTGCTGCAGAGGGACTTGGCCTGAGCACTCTTGTTAAAGATCCCTCACAGCTTACATGAGATTTCTGTTTGGGGAACCAAGAAAGTCTTGGCTGTGGCCAGGTGCAGCACCTCCCTTGTGAGTCATGTTCCTTCACAGTATGTCCACGTAGCCACCTGGATCGGCCAGAGTTGTTATGGTGACTATTGAGAAAGAGAAGTTGCAGTACAATTATCCACAGGGCCTGTGTAAAGTGATGTTGCATCTTTTGTGGACTGACAAACTGAGAGAAAAGCCCAGGTTCACCAATAAACAAAATCATCGAAGGTTAAGTTGCATCTTTGTTGGCCATCAGTCCTCCTCTGCGTTCTTTTCCCCTAGCACTCATGTAGCTCTGTGGCAGTGGCTATGAACCACAGTGCTGTGGCATCTTCACTGCACTGCCACCAAAGTTTGATCAGTTATACTCAGTTATGAGTTTTCTTCTGTCACACCTGAATATATTTACTATTAAATTTGCGTCTGGCAGCTAGGTATTGAACTAAGTATCTACGTGTTTATTCTGCTGGTTGAGGCATGCACAGCAAAGTCAGGACAATGTTAGATGACAAAAAGCAAAGTGAGCAGCAGACTTTTGCCTGATGACTGTTAGAAACACGGGGGATAAACTAACATTGCAAGGTTGACAACGTGACCGGTGCAGTACTTACGGCTACTTTTATCCTGGAGGCATTGGTATGCCGCAACAGGTGCAGTGGACTGTGGTACTTGCTCATCGTATGAGTAGCACCCCACCTTTACATGTGCTGCTAAATACTAATCAAAATATAATAGACTTAGAAGTATTAATGGCCTAGGTGAGGAGGAATGGATGTGTTGCTGATGGAGACAGAAATTATGAGGAAAAAATGGTTTAACAATTTATCTTTGAGATGAATTTAAAAAATCTAAACAAAAAAGGACAATTACAAGTGAGGGGCTGCCTAGGAGCACAGATGAGAAAGGCCCTGCTGAGAGGCTTGGTGGCATTAGTGAGTGCCCAAAGCAGGTGGAACAATTTGCAGAAGGGAAGACAGGAATCCTGATGGAGAAATATATTGTGCTTCGATATGTGTAAGTAGAGAAGGCATTCAAGACAGGATGGAAATATTCTGAGGAAGCAGCACTTTTTGTAGCTGAGGAAAACAATGTCACACAAAAGAATCTGGTATTTTTAAGAAGCACTAATGACTCATTCCATAGCAGAGAGATTAACAAAGGAAAAATACCATTCTGTTGGTAGTTTGCGATAGGACACTTTTTAAATTGTGGAAACAATAAAAATTAAAATATATTTATGTAAAAGGAAATGAGTTTAGAAAATTATTAGCCAGAACAAAGATGTATTTTCTTTCAGTGAAGATAGTATTTTATTTTTTTAAATTTTGCTTTATAAATCACAATGGAGAAATATTTTGTTTAATTCAATAATCTAAATCTACAAATGAAATTATTTTTCTGATGGCTTTATCATCTAATTATATTTAGTAAGAGTTTCTGTGTGTCCCTCTCCCAAACGCTACAGAATCTGAAGTCAGTAGTGGTTACTTTGTATATTACGGATAAGGCTGATTCTGGGGGTCTGTGACCAGACTTCGAGTCATGCGAGTTTTAAGTGATCTCTGAAGTCCTATTCTGCTCTGACATTCTGAACTTTGTCCAAATCCTAGTTTTAAAGGAAAGAAAATTATATGGTGACCAATTAAAAAGCAGAAGAACATCAATTTTTACCTATTAAATGGCTTATTTATGAATAGTAGGCATTTGTCAGTTGATGGTAGAGTCATTGTAATATGTTGTCTTCCAAAAAGAGTTCTATAAAATAGATTAAAATTTTGACCTGGCCATGGCGACACATGCCTATAATCATAGCATTCTGGAGGCTGAGGTAGGAGGATCATTGCAAATTCAAGACCAGCCTGGGCTACAAAGTGAGCTCAGAGACCAGCCTGAGCTGCATAATGAGACCACGTCTCAAAAAGATTTAAAAAACAAATTGACCCTGTTTATTTATAGGCTGGAAATGAGTTGCGATGCAATAGATTGTCCTCTTATCCCCAGGGACTGCACTGACATTGGGGGAGGGGAGTTACAGCATATTTTGAGCTACCAAACCTTGATATCTTTCAGTTCACAGTGTAGAAATACAGTTTAGGAGCTTGTATTGTAAATAATTTTGTCTAGAATAAGACTACTTGCAATAAAATATCAGAATACTTAATGGTCTGCTTATCCTGAAGTAGAAGAAGCTGCACTTCATAAATGAATGAGGACCCTTGTAATGTGCACAACCATGTACCTGAGTCAAGTTTTGGTGACAGACATGGTATCACATGAGCCAGTGATAAAACAATGCTTGTGAACCAGACTCTGACATATCAAGCATTCATTCATAACAGGGAAGTGTGTCAAATGGTCTTTACATCCATTGTACATGTTAAATAAACCTATTTTTGATGAGTTTATCATAGTGGTGATTGGTTCTCTGCTATGTGTCTTCTGAAAATGCATTCTTCCCAAGGCAACCAGTACAAATGTGCTAAAGGGATCCTTTTTCAATTTTGATCAATTTCCTTTTAAGGACAATGTGTGCTTTGCCCCATCATGACTTCTACTTTTTTTCCTTGAAGGAATATTTAAGAGAACAGCTGTTTTCTATGAATGATTGGAAAGAAAAGCCATCACCCACCCGACCTCTAAAGATGACCTCGAGGAGTGTGGAAGATCAGCCTTCTCCCTTTAACCCTTTCCATGTGTATGAGGGCTTTAGAGAAAACATGCTAGATCAGGTATGTGGAAATGAAATGGTAAATTTAACTTTAATGTGTGGATTTTCAACACTAGTAAGAAAAATATTCCTTTGTAGTTTTGAATATTTTCTCATAATGTGGGTGGGGGGACCCAGGAAAGAAAAATCTTTGTGTTTAATGAAATGGTCTATATGAATAGGCTTCTAAAAGTTATTTTACCTTCTTTCTATTTGTCAAATTGATCTGTACATTTGGCCAGTGCAACCTAACTTTGATCAGTTTAGTTTGCTATGAGCACAGGCAGGGTCTACAAGAGACCCAAAGAATGAAAAATTTTGTAAGATTCTTTCCTTCTGTTGTCACCCCTTATTTCTCAACACATTAAATAAAATATTTTGCAATCTTTATGGATGCAACAGATAAATTAGAAGATAGCTTAAAGTGAATTATAAATACATTGTGAGCTTTCATTTTAAGTGACTCGAGATAAATTTGTTATTTACAACCCTAGACACAGTCCCAAATTTACAATGAACACACTAGTGACCTTAAAGCCAGGGCATTTGAAATAAAGGCAATATGATAAATACTGTGCATTTAAAAATGTCAAATTATACCACTGTTTGAACCACGTAGTAGAGTAATTACATTAAAAAGACCATCTTTCTCCCAAAGCATTTTAAATCTATACTTGATTTTGCTTTGTTCATTCTTTGGGTGGCTGTTCCCAGAAACTTCTTGACAGACAATTTGAATTAGCAGGGCAGAAGAAAAGAATTGCTTGACCTCGAGCTCTGATGAAAGTAAGAATTAAAACAATGGCCTAATTTGGCATGCCGATAATATTTTTACCATGCCTGTTACAGCTCTCGCCTGCATTCATCAATACTGTAGTAGAATAAGACCTTCAATACTGACAACGCAGGGCAGAATTCTCCTGCTCTATGACAGGATGGTAGAGCTCAATTAATCAGCAGGTGACAGCAGGAAGCTCTTGTTGGATTTTAAACATCAGCCTGGACTCTTATTATACAAACTATTTAGTTTTAAGGTACAAAAATACTATTTTTAAAAACCGAACCTTTTTAAGGTTTATTGGCTGCTTTCCTGAGTTGTATATTAGGTTGTTCTAAATCATAAATAATTATTATAAATGTTAAATTTTCTTTATTTTATTTAAATAAATAACATGTTTTATTGAGCTCTGAATTATGAGATTTTTTTTCACAGTAATTCTTCTCCTGACTCTGTCATGAACTTTATCGATTAATGAGAAAAAAGAATCAGGTTGTTTATACTTGTAGGTCCTAATAATCTCATATTAAAACATTTTTTAAGCAAAAAAGTCAACATTAAGATCATCACACTAAAAAGCTGTGTCTTACAATTTGAGTCTTAAAATTTCCAAGTTTGTTTTTTCCATCAAACTTTAGGGTGTTCATAAAGTATCACATTATTTCCCTAGTATAAGAAACTGAAAGAATAAATAAGATCCAAAAGATACAGTAGACGTTGTGAAGGGGAAAGAAACTACTCAAAAAGAAAAAAATAATTGGGATAGAGGAATGAAGAAAAGAAGAAAGTAATCTATCATTCTATCTATCTATCTGTATGATAGCTAAGATAATTATACTACTAATTTCTATTAGTTCATTTAAAGGAACAGTTACTATTTATATTGTTAGACCAATCTTACATCCCTATAGCTGATAATCTGGGCAACCACTTTGAAGATTATAATATACAATATAATAACCATTGTTAATTTCCTATCATATTGTCTTGAAATTCTGTATCATTTTAATTTTTAATTATTCTCGTTAAAATAAAAAACCCTAAAAGTTGTTATGTGAAAAAGTCACCAGTTACTGTGATTTGTTTTTTGAAGAGTCACCCTCTCAGAGAAACTTGTTAGGAAAATGCCATTAATACTTGGAAGAATAACGATTCAAGGAATTGATTTATATTTTTATAAGTAATGACTATATCCCCAAATGGATTTATAAATTAATTGCTGTCTTATTGGAATAAAAACCTTCTTCTGTGGACATGATTGATGTTATCTGTCTAAGTCCTTGTTCAGGACCCCCCTCCTCCTTAGTTAGTCTATCACAGCTGGAGCTTTAATTTACCAATCATATTAACTCTGATTAATAACTAACAATAGTGTCTTCTCATTTATCAACAGTCAGCCATCATGAAATGGAACTGGAATTGGTCAAAGTTGCTGCCAAACTATCTGGGGCTGGATAAGATGACCTTCAACGTACTGCTCAAAAACAGGTGATAAGACTGAGGATCTTTGTGCTCTGGTGTGTGTGTGTGTGTGTGTGTGTGTGTGTGTGTGTGTATGCTTTTGTGTGTGTATGTGATTTTTGGAAAAAGATAAAATGTATTTTATCAGCAGAGCAATATTTTATTTTCCTTCTCTTCACTCTCACATTTTTTTTAAATGGCTAAAAATAGGAGTAGACTTCCTAAATTCTTTTTTCCACAGTGAACATTTGCAAACTTTGGCTCAAAAATAAAATTAGTTGCTCTTAATCTCAATTTTTAATTTTTTTATGTGTTTAATAGTTCACTGTTGTGCATACCACAGGAGATTGACTTGAATATCATCATAGTATACCTTTGTTTACAACAATTTAATGAATGCACACAAAATGCCAAACCAAATCAACTCATCTAGTCAGGGGAAACATAAGTAAAACTGTTATGATTGACTTTTTTACTTTCCAGCCAGTTATCCTGGCACTATATTGCTGTACTGTCACTTGCATACTATTTTACACACACACACACACACACACGCATGCACACACACACAATGTAGCAAGATAATAATGGGATCATAGCTTGGGACTTATTTTGCACCAAAGTACGCTTCTTTTCTTCTATTTTGGATCAATTAACATGTTTTAAATGTAACATTTGGTTTTCAGTGAACACTCTAAGGTACAAATTTTCAAAAGTGAATTTAGCAAATGTTACATTTTCAAATATATGTGGGTGTACAGATATATGTAATTCCTTTTATTGTCATGGATCATCTGTTTGTTGATAATGAAGTAATGGAATTATTTCTATATGATCTCTACAATATATTTTCAGATTTTTTGCAAAAATAGAATGTCATTTTTTTCCTGAAAGGAAATACTCACATCATAGTTGAATTGTCATATTACCCTTGAGAAATATGGGTGTGTATAAGAAAGTAACAAATGAGGAAAAAATTCAGTGTTTCCTAGATGGAGGGAAAAAAAAAAAAAGAGTGGTTTTATCACCAATAAAGTGTTGCTTAAACAAACAGCCAAAATCATATTCCTAGTATATGAATACTGACTTAAGCTCATTTACTCATCGTGGACAAAGTGGAACAATCTAGAAGCTTCCTCATTAAGGAAGCAGCTTACACCTAGCGAACTCACCACCTGGCCGCAGTGCCCTGGCGAGTATCCCTTCTGTGCACAGTATACCTCTGAGGTGCACCTGTCCTGTGCCAAAGGTGTTCACAGAGTTCAGAGGTGGGTTTGAGGGAGAGGCCAGATCCTCTGATGTGTACACAATGTTGCGTGGTCTGAAAACGAGTTCATAATAAGAAATAGTTTTCATTGCTATTTGGAAAGTTTTGGGTTTATGTAGTGTATTGTATTCTCCTCTGGGACTTACTCTTTCTAATCTACCAAATGGTGCTCAGGGGACAACATGTCCTTCAGAACTTACTGCATTTCTGTGGTATAAAATTCACTTCTAAGGGAACCTATGCTTTAACCAGCTTTGCATTATGTTATTCTTGTTTAATGGCTTCAGGTATGCTTCAATTAGGTCTCCAGCTATTAAAGTCTATTTTCTGAGGCATGTGTGAGTGGTAGAAAAAGAACTTCTGCAAATTTAGCCAGAAATAACAGGTCAAAACAGTTCTCTTGGAAAGGGGTCATGAATTTTTAATACAAACAGCTTGAGTCTCATCTTCATAACAACCTTAGAGTTTTAAAGAATGGCATGCAAAGCATTCTATTGCAAACTAACACACACCCCTAGCTACAGTGAACCTAGTTGAGCTACTTGAGCAGATGAGAGACATCTGAGAGTTTTTAATCTCTTCTATCACTTTCCCATTTATTTTAAGAATGTTAATATGAGTTTTGATTAGTGAACCTGTAAAAAAATGCTCCGTATTTTTTTCCCCTCTAAGATAGTCACTTGTTTGGACTTATCTGAAAACATAAGACTTCTAAAAAAATAGTTCATTGAATTTTTTGAACACAGGTTATCTGAAAGATGCATATTTGAAAGTGAGACTGTAGAACACTGAGGTCTGAGAATTAGAGGTGCATATCCACAAAGGGATACTTCTTACCTCCAGCCCTGGTCTTTGTGGTTAGGTGAAGCTGAAGGAAAGACAGGGCTGCTCAGCAGACTGCATGTGGTTCTCCCTCCCAAGCTCATCAGTTGACCAAATCACTTGTTCTCTTTTAGCGCTATTTCTTGGAAATGTATTTGTACAAAGATGCCCTATATTATCACCTGGATGTGTGAGTGTGGCCATGAATGCTGTGATGGTATAATGTTACAAAGCAAAGTAAACTCAAATACATACATATGAAAAAGTTCAGGAGAAGAGATCCTTTCTGGTCACCTCTTCACTTCCTTTGTGTCTGATCTTCAGCTTCTGTATAGAACCAGACATCTGTGGGCTTAATCTTAGGATGCCTGGAGTGAACCAGACTTTCTTCATCCTGAAAACTATATAGGAAAGCCAGATTTCTCTGTTCTCATGAGCTTACCTTGGACTTTAGATTTTCTTATTTTTAAACGAAACAATGATAATCACACAGCTACTTTATAGAGATTATTGGCACAATCAATAACATAAAAGTATTTGGAAGTATTTTTTTAAAGTTGAAAACATAATATGTACTCAGAAAAGTAGTAGTAATCATAGTAGCTTTAGTTCTAGTTGAGTATGGAATTTGTAAAGTCCATGAAGGATTTGCTGGGAGATCCAGCTCTCAAACTGTAAAGTTTGTGGAGACTTTAGGCCTCAACCCATAGTGAGACTCAGGCCAATTATTGAGTCAGAGAGCAGGTAGCAGCCTCAGTACCCCGGAAGATTATGACAAAATCAGCAAGGAGGAGTTCAAACAGTCAAGGAAGCCACTCTGGAGATAAAGACCTCAGAGATGAATAGTGCAGAGACGGTTCAGACACATGGAAGAGGACTCTGTGGTACCAGCCACATCTACATCTCAAGCAGGACTGGCCTCTACTGCACAGGCTGATTGGCTGCTGACTTCAAAGGTTCAACACTTCTTGAAGTGGTTGCCTGAGTCCTTGCCAAGGATATGGCCTCTGCTTGCTACTGGCCTCATCCTAAAAGACCTCCCTCCCATTCATGATGCTGAAGTAAGTTGCGTTCTTCACGTTCTTTAGATTCTCTAGGCCTCCCTTCCCGTCAGTGTCTTGGTACTTGAATTAGCTCATCACAATGCCTATACCATATTGTCCATGTAGGATAAATATCACCTCCTGAAAGTGGTCTTTCCTTGTCACCATCTAACATGGCTTTCCAGTCACTCTAGCATTCTGCTCATGTGTGCAGTTTCTCAACTGAGACATCACTTTCTAAAATCTTAATTTCTGTTTATTGTTCTAATCTTGCCTCCTAGGGTAGAAGATAAACTCCATGGGATTAGTACCTTGCCTCCTATTCCACGTCTTTGATGCCTACAAAAGCATCATGCACATTGTAGGCTCTAAGTAATATTTATTGAATTAGTTAATGAAACAATGAGACTGAGAATATAAAGAGAATTGACCTGGAAAGATGAGCATAGATATAGTAGGTATTCTTTAGATGTGATGTCTGATTCCTCGCCCTCTAGGTACAGGAGGAGTACTCTGGAAAGTCACAAGTAAAACATAACCTAAAAGCATATTTATTCTCTACATTTCCAAAATTTGCATGAAAATCAAAACAAATTCTTTACATATACGATGATGTCTGTGAAGATGGTTGTGATAATGATGTGAAATTAGGTTCACATTAGAACAGAAAACTGCTCTTTATTTTTAATCCATTGATCCATTTGATCCACTCAAACCATAATCTTTCCAACAGTGAAGTCTGCATTTCACCCCTGATGTGCAAGTCTTTTGACATTCTGGTGACAGGATTTGCATTTGTTAAATGATACCAAATATGGAAGATAATAAAAAGGTAGAAGAGTTACCTTTCAAAAATATCCAACCAAACCTTTGTGAGTTAGTTATGAGTGCTTTTGGAAGTGTTTGAAGAAGTATAGTAGCTCAGATCTCAGAAAAGAAATATTGAATATATCTTAATAATATATGTATTTCAACTTTAGAAGTTTGCCATTATAGAAAATAAAAAGTCCATAGAGGTCCAGAAAATCAACCTATGCATTAATTGTACACTTTTACCTATAACACTCTATGAGAATAAGTATAGTAATTGTACATTGATCTTTTGGAATAATAAAAGCACTTTCCACAGTTTCTTACTATTTATTTCTTGATTTCATTCTCGCCCACCTTAAAATAAATCCAGAGTAGTGAATGAGATGGTAATTACATTTTCAGGAGAGTGAACCAAAAGGAACACTACTCCTTCATTTGTGGCGGATCTCCAGATTGCCATTTTGATATTGTTTTCTTTGTCACTGGAACAAATTTATGCTGCTCCTTTTCTCTTTACCTTATTTATTCCCGAATAATTCCCAAGAATTGTGGAATTGAAAATAATCTCTGAATACACTGGAGCGCTGGGCTATTTTAACCATCTAAATATACTGCATATGAGTTTGGCTCCAACTTGAGCAAACACAATTAAATATGATGGCAGGAACAGCAGAAGGGGTGGTGGTGGCAGATTTCTGGCTATGACTTTGGGACCCTTCCAGGTGAGCAATAACCATGCATCTGAGAGGGACCAGAGATTAGAAAACATGTTGGAAACGAGCTGTTGATCTGTGGATTGTTTGCTTTTAATAATAATTATTAAAGCACCTTTATCCTATATCAGATTATAGTGTGTGCCCTGTGGTGTGCAGAGTAGAAAATATTGTCTCTGGCCTCAAACTGCTCACCCTGCACTCTCAAGTGACCATTTGCAGGCAGTGCTACCATTAGCATGATGTTTATGGTCGTTCACTGCAGTAAATTCCTGCTGCAGCAACCTGGTTATGGAGAGGTGGGTTTATGAAAAAGGGGAAACCACATTGATGAGTACACACCTCTGAGTCATTACACATATTACTTATGCCACAACATTCAAATGTGGGGGTGTTTCATGCCCTGTTTCTTTTGAGAACCCTTTTCTTCTTACCTGCATCAAAGCTCTTCAGCAGAGGGCTGCCCCCTCCCATCCTAACATCTTGCAGCAGCATAGTTCTTGCACAAAGATTGCCTACTATGCTGTTACTGTGTATAAATTCAATACTCTGATTGTCTAAATTCTAGAGTGCAGGATCTTGGTATATGAACCAAACAAACTCATAAACATGTGTTGTTTCATTTCCTGATGGGAAACTTGGGTATATCTGTCATCCTTAATGGCATATTAAGCCTTAACACAAATCTTTTCCTTTGGCCTTCACTGCAACCATGTAATGAGACACAGGTATAAACAAGGTTGCAAAACATTAAGTCTTACACCAGAGGTCCCCGATATTAAATGGCAGCTGCTACTCAAAATAAAGACTTGTGACTCTGTATTTGGGACTTGATACCTGCCGTATTAGTCAGCTTTCCTGTTGCCGGGCATAATAACTGGCACCTACAATTTAAAAGAGGAGAGGTTGATTTTGGCTAACAGTTTTTAGAGGGTTCAGTCCATGGTTTATTGGCTCCAAGATGAAAGGCATGGTGGAAGGGCCTGGCAAAGGACAGCTGCTCCTCCCATCAGCCATCAGGAATCAGAGCACTAGGGGAGTATCGGGGGTCAGGAATACCTCTGTCCAGGTCACCCCAGTGACCTCCCTCCCACCAGGTCCTACCTCCTGACATCACATTCACCTAGGACCTCATCAATGACGAATCCACAGATGAGTGTGACCCTGTCAGGATCCAGTCACTTTCCACACACATGCAACTCTAGGGGACATTTTAGATCTGAACCATGACACCTGTTCAGTATTTTATTAGCTCTATTGTGTATATCTTTATTATAATAATACTGATGATAGTGAAAATAACACAGAGCACTTGCCTCATAGCTGGAATAATTTAATTTTATTTCTTCTTTCTTCCCTTGCTTCATTTATTTTCATTTTGAAACACATGAATTTGAAGAGCTTATTAACCATTCAGGTAAAGCTACAGAACAGAGTATGGATATGGGTCTAAAATATGGGTCTAAAACTCAGAAAAGTGTTTTAGTATACAGATCTAAGTTTAAGTTCATTTTTTATTTCTTAAAATACAAAATAGTAATAAAAAAAAACACTAGAAATGCTAACAAGGCCAGGGAGATGGCTCAGTAGAATGAGCTCTTCCCTAGCAAGCGCAAAGGTCTGAGTTCAATCCCCAGTTCCGCCAAAAAAAAAAAAAAAGAGAGAGAGAGAGAGAGAGAGAAAGAAATGCTAAGAAAATTTCACTAAACAAAGTAATAGGAATTCATCAGTGGTACTGAATGGCATGATGTTATCTTCAAATTAGTTGTTCAGGTTTAGCTAGTATAATTTAAATGCTTTATATACATATATTAACTATAACTCTTACAATAACTTTTAAAAGTAATGCATATTGTCATTGTTTTCCTAATTAAAAAAAAAAAAAAAACAACCTGAGATTGAGAGCTCCAACTGTGCTCAGATTCTAGCTCAAGTCCAAATCCATAAACAATTCTGTCTAGTTCTTCTGTAAAGTTTTGCTTACTTTACTCGTTCAACATCTTGGAGCAACTATGTGCTAAAGGCATTTGTTTAGATAAAGTAACCGTTTGCTAGGTTACTGTATTTTAGATACAATTATGCA
>NDGN011285945.1:0-10095 GCA_002564285.1 Tympanoctomys barrerae | reverse complement strand
CAATTTAATTTTAATACACAAATCTATATACTTTTGTTTTGTTTTGTTTTGTTCGGTTTTTTTTAATATCTTTAAATACAGGGTCTAACAGAGTCTCACTACACAGATCAGACCAGTAGTGATTCTCGTGTTTTCAGCTTCCCAAGTGCTGGGATTACAGGCACACACCACCAAGCCTAGTCTCAGCATGCCCTGGGGGTGGGGCAGGCACAGCACGCTGGGGATGGAACCCTGGTCACTGGGTCTGCCTAAGCAGAAACTTCAATCCACTGAGCTATGTGGCTGGCCCTCATAAAGCAATATTGACAGGCTATACAGACGAAATATATGAAATATAAATAAAACTAGTTCAAATATTCAAAAGACATTTTACAACCCAGAATGCCTACTAATTTTTGAAAATACAGGTTTGGGGTGATAGCTCTGTTATAGAAGCACCTGCCGGGCAAGCACAAGGTCCTCAGATTTATTCCCTAAAAGCAAAATGCTTCTGACTAAAAACTGTGTTAAACATTCTTATGTAACATTATATCAAGTCTTTTATTATTAAAGATGCTTTCAATATAATTATTCCATTGGCAGATACAAAAAAAGAGGTAATATTTTTAATTATATGCAATAATTATACAACAAAATAAGGAGTAATGTTGCACAAATGCAAGTCTATTAAAATATTCTATAACCAATCTGGACATGGTAGTGTACCCTGTCATTTATGCCAAGGTTCTAGGGATAACAACAACGTAAGGAGAGGAAAGTGAGCAATGAAGAAGAGTGGCTTGGAAAAATATAGTGAGACTAGGAGGGAGGAAGAGTGCATGTCCTCAACCCAGAGCAAAATCAGTAGCCTTTATTTATATGTAAGTGATTATATAAGCTTTCTTTCTAAGATTAACAGATGTGATTTTTTCATCTATAAGTAAAAAAAATTTAAATTTTGATTAATATAAGTACACAGTATACACTAAGTTTAGTCATGAAAACTTAATTGACCATTGTTCTTACTGTTTCCTTTCTGCTCTATGGACACTCTCTGTTCAGGGGAGTACTTTTTTATTGCCTGAAAATCTTGACTCCAAACTTCCTAGCTATTATTGAATGTTCTTGGATTAGACTTGGCCCTTTTTTCAGGCTTACAAGGTAGGAGGAATGGAGTCAACTTCTGTAAGAACTTTATGCACTTAACTAAGTTATATCAAAACCCTAGATGATTGTGTGTGGTCTATTATGTGAATCATAAGCCTAACAAATCCCAGGGTGTGTGTGGAGGTGCATCCACAGGAAGCATCCACATGGAGCTCTGCTTTGCAGATTCTCCAAACTTAGTGTGACTTTGTCACAGGCCAAGCTGTGGATGGCTGTTCACACATCCCACAATTGTAGAGGGCTTAGGGGTAGCACACTCAAAACTAGCCTGTGGAATTTAAAGACTTAGGGAGAGCCTGTATCACACATACACAGAAAAACCTGATCATGTAGCTTTTGCTACTACCTTAGGTTCAATGTCCAACACTAAAAAGCATCTACATATTCATATAAACAGGCTAATGAGGACAAATTGCAGCTATACCAAGGGATGAAGAAAGTCATGAAGGATTTCTAAACAATCTACATGTAACAGTGATTCAAGTCATAAGACACAGCATAAATATTGAAATATCAATTGTGTTTCATTGCAGTAGCAATAAATGGAAACACAGATTTTTTTTCTTATTTTAGGGAAGGGTCTACAGTGTATTCAGGGTCTCACTGCTAGATTGGACTTGTGATTCTCCTGTTTACAGCCTCCCAAGTGCAGAGATTACAGGCCCATGCCATCACACCCAGTCTCAAAATCAGTGTATCCCTGGTGCCAGCCTCCAGTCCCTGTGCCTGCTTGCAGGCACTTTAATCCTCTGAGCTATTTGGCCGGCCCAAAACACAGACTTAAAGCAAATCATAACTTAAAACTAGCCAGGCATGCTTGTGTATGGCTGTAATCTCAGTATTCAAGAGGCTGAGGCAGGAGAATTTCTCAAAGTTTGAGGACAGCCTCTGCTACATAGTGAGTGAAATATGTATGTCGGACCCTGACTTAAAAAATAAAATTGTTCCAAAGAAAATGTCACGACATACTGAAATAAACAAGTCATGTTGGATAGGTTTCTGCAGAGGAAGAGAATCAATGTAAATTATACATGTGCAAATAGATGTCAACATTATTCAAAGACATTTCTGAGACAGGCTCACAATATCAGACATGGGAGTTTCCACAACTACCTCTATGCTGGAGAGTTAGATGATCTGAAAGATGCTCAGTTCAATTAGCTGGACACCACAGAGAAAGAAGGATCAGGATGCAGTGCCAGTCTGACACAGGGCCTGGAAATTCCCTGAAGATCTGTGGGTATGAGTGTGCATTTCAAGGCTGAAGAAATTGGAACCTGATGTCCATGGGCAATGACTGAAACAGATGCTCCTGTTAAAGTAGAATATTACTTTCCTCCTTCATTCCATTCAGGCTAAAGCCTATCAGCTGGCACAACACACAATTATGAGAGGTGTCCCCTGTGTATATTTTCAGGGCTGCATGTTAATAATCTCCAGAAACAAAACACAATTTAGAGCCTGAAATGTGCTTTACTGAGGTAGGCATTACATAACTCAGTCAGGTTGACACATGTGCAATTAAAGTACAAGAATAATGAAATTAATAAATGAGAGGTGGACTGTGTTCCTATGTAGATATGATGTAGTTGACATGCAGGTATTCTTCAAACGTTTATTTAGTTTTGATGGAGTTCCTATTGAAGTGCTAACAATAGTATTCAGATATTTATTTGATAAAGGGTCTCACCATGCAGTCAGACTCTTAGTGATCCTCTTGTTTCAGTCTCCCCAGTGCTGGAAATATAGATGTGCACCACCATACATAGCTTCTGGACCAGCATGTCATATGGTATTGGGGATTGAACTCAGGTCCTCGTGCTTGACAGGCAGGTGCATAGAACCTTGCAACCTCCCAGCCCAAGCATTTTTTACAATTACATTTAAATGAGAGTACACTAGTATACCTAGAGTAATTGTCAAAATGATACAATGGGAGGAAGCATTAACTATTTAGAAACTTATTATTTTTACCTATCAGATCAGTACAATTTGACACCTATCAGTGGAAAAGTACAAAGGCCCAAAGTACACACATGTAGTAAGTCCATTGTACATTTTGTGCAAATTTCAAATGCAATATAATTATTAATAATTTTTCAACAGTGTTAAATGTGACAATAATAAAATGAAGTCCAAAAATATTCCTAAATTATGTTTCATCTGTAATGGGTTAAATGAATTTTGTGTTGTAACTGTGGGAAATTACTAGGAGGAACCTTTTGTCCTCATTAAAACGGCTTCCTGTTATTTACTCTGAAAATGTGTTTCCACCCTAACTGTATCTTGCAAAAGCAGCTTGCCTAATGGCTCCATCTAGGGAAAGTTCTGCTGATCACTAAAAACTGTGAAAACCTCCTAATCATAAACAGCTTACAGCTGTGTCAACAAAGATGGGGTTTTTCTTGCTATAAGAGACTGTGCTTAACTCTGTTTTAGGGTTGATTGGTGCTTCCCTGCATGGAATTTGCTCGCCAGCCACCAGCCTAGCTAATAAAGGTTCACCAAATTCCAATCTGTTCTGGTCTCAGTCTCAATTTAATTAGAACCCCGTACACATCAAAATTTGTAAAAAGCACAGTTCATAAAAAACCCTTTAGAGACAAGATAACCAGGCTTCAACAAACTGGAAGCAAGATTTTCTATTCATATGTGTAGCATAGTGCAAGCATCTCAAACATAAAAAAAAAAAACAAAACAAAACCTTGGGTCACAGAATAGCTTACGGACTAAGCACTTGCTTAGGCTAGTGCAGGGACCAGGGTTAAGTCCCCTGCACCATGTGCTGCACCAGGCCTGCCCTGGGCATGCTGAGCTGGCCACCCACACAACCCATCCCCAGCACTAGGGAGGCTGAAAACAGGGTGATCACTACAAATCCCAGCTATGTAGTGAAACCCTGTACCTAATACATATTTAAAAACTTTAAATCTTAAAATCAAAGAAATATAATTAGAAAATGGAAAAAATGAATATTTCATCAACCAGGATGTGCTGATATCAAGTTAGCATATGAAATTATACTCAAAATGATTAGTCAATAACAGGAAAATTAAAAATAATGTCATAATGATAAAGGACTGTACCAATTAGAATGATTACATTAACATCATAATGTCAAACCAAATGATAAGCAATATAACAAATACTGAATTTCTCACACACTGACAGGAAACCTATACAATGGTTCAACACATTTTTAAACACTTGTTTACTTTCTAAAGATGGTACAACAGTCTTAAAAAACTAAACTACACTTGCTATACATTGAGTTATATTTTGAGGCACTTTCTTCAGTAAAAAGAGCATAATTTTTTAGACAAAATCTATAATCAAATATTCCTGAAAACATTAATTTTAGTAGCTAATTACCTGAACCATCTCATTATGTTTCTATTAGTAGTAGGCAATCAAACTGATCTTTCGTATCTTGCAATATTACTTACCAATACAAAGAAGTGAACTATTAATTCTTGAAAAAATATCTACGGATATTGAGGGTATTGTGCTGAGTAGAAATTCTTATCTAAATGACTATGCCCACCTGTTGGCTGCTGTCATGGATTGGGATTTTTGCAAAGGAAAAATATAATACCATACATAATTTATCATATTATTTTGTAATGAATCGCCCAAGAATCACATACAAGAATTGCAAGAATCTGTCCATACACAAATACTAATGACTCCAGATGAGGGCATATATCCTAATATGCTGTGTGGATCCAGATGAAAACCTAGAGCTCGTAACAATTGCTCCCATAAGTCTAACTGGAGACCTGGACCTCCCAGTAAAGTCTCATGCAAGCCTGCCTCAAGGATCTGCACTGAGAAGCCCCAAGCGCCAGTGGTGGAAGCTAAAAAGTCTATGCCAGCAGGATGAAGTATCTGTGGTTGCAGACTGAAGGACCTGAACTGGTGCTAGAAAGTGGTAGGTCAGGACTCAAAGTTACCTGGGCACCCTGCCCCTAACACTCCTTCTCTCAGTTTCCCAGGCAACCTGCCCCAACCCCAACCCCAACCTGCCCCATATTGTATTCTAGTCTGAGCTCTCTTCCTCTTGGCCCATGCTTGTTTCAGCTTACTTCCCTCTGATCTAAGCAAAATTAAACTGCAAGGAAAAAGTAAATGATGTCTGCTTGTGATCTGGCTGTTCCAACCCCTGCTCACCCTCCCTATAAGATCCTATAAAGTTTCCTGTCCCCCTTTTATCCACTACTGTTTTGGTCCACTAGAAATTCAGCCAGCTTGCTATCCCCAATAAATCTTCTCATGTCAGAATGCCTGATCGGGTCAGTTGCGTGGATTTATACATAATAGGAAGCAATGCTCAAGGTAAGTACCAGAGCCATCCTCAACAACACTGTGGTCCTCAGGTCCTCTAGCGATGAAGCTGAAACCCATTAGGAAAGCCAATGTGACAAGCTCCTCCATAAGGCTGAGTAGTGCACCATCTTCCCCTCTAGAGCCAGGAACTAAGGCTCAAGATGAAGACCCAAGCTTCTCCAAAGTTCATCCAGAAAGCCAGCATGGCAAGGTCCTCCAGCAGAACAGCTCAAGAGAACTAGCAGCTTTCAACAGCTCCAACAATTTCTCCAAAAAGCATCCCTAACATATGCATGTTCTGCAGCTTCACCTGTTCTACATTTTATGCTGCTGACAACAATCCTCAGATGGGCCTCCCGCACCTAGCACAGTGCTAGTTTAGTTCAGATGGTTGTAATAAGTTGATCACCAATTAGAAGTCTACTACAAATTCCCTATATTTTCTAGGACATAATTTTATTTTTCCTATTTGTTTTATTTATTTATTTATTTATTTATTTATTTATTTCCAAACTTACCCTGCAGAACCAATTATTCCTTGACCCTTCATTTTTATTTTTTTTTCTTTTTGAAACTTTCCTACCTCATATAAATGATACTTCATCTCCCTAAAAAAAGAAATCCAGATCCTAAAGGCTACATATAGGGTAAGATGGAACTTATGTCAGATTATTGAACTGAGAGAAATAGCAAATACATTAGCTGGTAGAGTTTACATTAGATAGAATTTATACATAGCATTATGGAATTGGAGAAAATAATGACTTAGATTATTTGGTGTGATGATGGGAAGGCACGTCTATATGAGATAACACTTTGTTGAGCTGCAATGCAGAAGACATAGATGAGTACATATAAAAAATTAGTGAATATGAAATAAGATCTGTAATTTAACAGTCCTGTATAATTGTCAATATTTGGCATTTTATTTGATCTACTAATATGGAAAATGTCACCAGTAGAGGGAATATAGCCGATGGATTCATAACAATTTGCAGAGTCTATTTTTTCCATTGAAAATTTTTATATATCTATGATTATTTCAATCATTAAAATGTTCAATGTTATGTGAGGGGTTATATGTTTTCTATCCTCAGTAACGTAATCTGTTACCTAGAATTAGTTTACAACGTGTTAAAGGAAAGCCTTTTTCCTATTCAGACTGTATCACTTTCCATTTCCAAGAGTCCAGAAATAAAAATTGTATAAAGAAAGTGTACTAAATCTTCAGCAAATTTTGCCTTTCTTGTCATGTTGACTATTAAGTATTTTCCTGCTTCCAGTTCTACAAGTAGTTAACAGTTGATTCTATGGAAAAATATCACATGATTCAGAATGTGTACTTTGTTTTGCAACATTAAAAATTACTGTATACAGACCTAAACTTTGAAATCTATTTCCTTATAGTATATTTTCTCACTGTGTAGTATAATATCAAAAATTCCAATATGTGGGTAAGAGCTGCTGTCTGTATTTCTGTATACACATATTAATTCTTCTTAGCTTCAATTCAAATCACAATCTTTTGATTCTATTTGATATGCTAAACTTTAATTCCCTATAGAATGTGAAAAATAAAAATAAACAAGTACATATTTTTACACAGAAATTTAACAATCTAACGATGTACAACACTGTAGCAGTATTGTCCTATGACTTTTTAATTGTCTCTTGTTTTCTCTTATTACCTTTTTTAAAACAAACTCTTACTTGAGACAGTATAGCAGTAATAGATATGACATTAGTAGCAGATTCTATTTAAAATTTTATATTATTATATGTACTGGAATGTTTTTATTTAACATTTTTTGGTACCAGGAATCAAACTCAAGACCTTGCACTTGCCAGGCAGCCTCTGTGTTGCTGCGCTGTGTATCCCTGGCTCTCAACAGAAATTTATAAATTAATATTCACAAAATCCAAAGTTTAGAGCTTTGAATTTCTTATTTTTATTTACTCATAACTGTTCCAATGAATTAGAGGGAGGGTAAACTTCATCATTTCTGCTAGTGTTTTTATAGAAAATTGTCCTTTAGCACACAGAACAGAGTAGCTTCTACAAATAGAGATAGACAGACAGAGAGACAGACAAACCAAGTTAAAGTGCAATAAATGGAAAGCTTTTTGCAGTTGTCCTATTTTAAATTGACTCCCATGATCTGGTTTAAGAATTAAGCTCTATTTTTTAAATGGGATCTGATCTATTTTAAGACATTCTGGATTTAGGGATGATATATTTTTCTTTATAAAATTGACATTTATTTATTTTGAAATTCAAATCCTAAAACATTAAAAATTACCTTTTTGACTATTTTATATATCATTAATATAGTAACAATTTTGACTTTTGGTTTTTTTATTGTTGTTTTCTGTACCTGAGGTTGAACTCAGGACCCTGTGCTGCCAGGCAAGTGCTTATTCTACTGAGCTATCTCCCCAGCCCTTATTTTGACTTCTGAAGTTCTTTAAAGTATTCATATTAAAAGTTTCTATGAAACTGTCCTGTAACTCAGATTTGAGGACACTCATTTCACTTTATGGACAATAATATGTGGCATCTGAAAGGTTACATTATGAGCATCATACTTACTGACTATTTTCTACTCTAATGTACACATTTTCTAAGTTTCTGTGCATTTTGAATGACTAACTCATAATAGTGTTTTTTTATTCCAATTTCCAATTCAAAACACAACTTACTCATTCTCTTTACTGTGGATTTTATGCAATTCTAACCCTATGAATTTGAAATTTAAATTTGTAGAATATAAATGGAAAATCAGAAGCTTTGTGAGTTTCTTATTTTTCATTCTAACTGCTTCAAATCAATACAAGGAAGTGAACACTTTGTTTTTGGGAAACGTTTATATAGTAAGATGTTCTTTTTATTACCTGTTGAAATTATGCAGTCACTAGTTTAATATAAAAATGAATTTGTTTCTAAATATGCAAAGAGTGTGAAAAGCTTCAAAGTCTATATCTAATAAAATATCAAAACAAAACTTCTTTAATTTGATATATTCTATGATTTTATTCACATATATTCCTGTGCATAGGCCTTTACTATGTGAATGTTATTATGTAAACATAATTTTGGATGAATAGAATGGAAATTATAAGATATATAGCAACTCTAATTATTTAGGATTGGTGTATATTGTTCGGTGGAGTACTATTTTAAAGAATGGTAAGGAGGAAAGAAGATGGTAGAATAAGTCATGAACCAGCACTTTCCCCTCCTCTACCCTCAGGTACCAATTTAACAGCCCTCTCTGAACCTTCATTCCTTTCTCAAAAGCAATAGGGAGATACATATTTTGCAAAAGGACCGAAAGAGAAGAGCTCAGAAATCCACCGATCCATATACAGTTGTTGAAATCAATTGATTTCAACAACAGTGTCAAAAATACCTAGTGCAAAATGGAATGTTTCCTCAACAAATAGTCTTTGAAAATCTGAATATACACATAAAGAATAAACTATATCCTTACATTGCACTATACATAAAAATTAACCAAAAATACATTAAATTCAATCTAAGATTTAAAAAGTATGTAACTCCTCCAAGAAAAACAAAACAGGAGAAAAGCTTCATGACTTTACTGCTAATATGATTACATGTACACAACACCAAGAAAATGCAGGCCAAAAAAACAAACAAAAACAAAAATTAGTCTAATGAAATACTTCAGACCAGGACTGGCAAGATACGTCAGTAAACTAAGCATCTGCTTAGGTAAGCACAGGGACGTGGGTTTGAGCCCCAGCATCATATGTGTGCCAGAGCTGCCCTCAGCCATGCTGAGCCAGCCACTGAGAGACCTGGCTTGGTGGTGCATGTCTGTAATTCCAACGATGGGGAGTCTGAATACAGTAGGATAGTACAATTCTGAGCTGCGTAGTGAGTCCCTGTACCTAGTAAAGAAAGAAACAATGAATGAAAGACAGACAGACAGACAGACAGACAGACAGACAGACAGACAGACAAAGAAATACATCACAACAGAAAGTTTCTATGTAGGGAAGAAAAAAATCAGAGTGAATAGACAATAAAAGATAAAAATGGCAAATTTATATGTGTGGATCGTGTGGAGATTGCTTAATATTTTTAAGGATCAGGAATAAAAACTACAGAATGGTACCACATCATATCTTGCAGTTTGTTTATTTAAAAAGTAATGTATAATATAGTACCAAGTGATATGAAAAACACTGGAACTCTTGCACACAGTTGGCAGAAATGTGAAAGGGTTCAGACACTATAAAATCAGTCTGAACATTTTTTTTGCTGAGTATAAAACAAAAATAATTCAAGTCACAAGACCTTAAAAAAAATAAAACTTCGGCTTTAGTCACAATGGCAAAGTGTTTAAACAACAAATATGGATGAAATGGCCACTAAAATGATCAAACTAACAAAAACAGAAAATACAGTGGTAATTTTCCAGGGCTGGGAGATATAATAGAGATGGATTATTTGATATACTGTAATATTATAATAGTTATAATGAAACAAGATCATGAATTAAACAGATAAGCTGATGTCAAAAACAATGTCCATAATTAATGACAGTACTGTACACTTACAAATTTCGTAAAGGAAGTAGATTCTGTGTTGTCTTC
>NDGN011285797.1:0-15158 GCA_002564285.1 Tympanoctomys barrerae | reverse complement strand
CTGTGCTTTGATAAGCTTGTTCCAAGTAGGTGATTTAGACCACTGAGCCATCTCACCAGCCCTCCAACTAAACTTTCTAAGTCACATATTAAACTTCTGCTAAGGCACTAAAAAAAGTTATGCATATATATATTATTCCCCTCAAATTAAAATATTTATTATGTGTGGAAGCTTCACTATGTTTTATTTATTTGACTGTAATAGATGGCTTATGGGATATATCAAGATTTATATAAAGATTTTCATCTATATTATATTTCTAATTGTAATTTCATGAAGAAATATGCTTAATCTTATGGCCATAAGCAGTATTAACAAGTCACCTCCAAATTCATGTCTTCTGATATCTTTCATACAGTTGTTGTGATTTAATTATAATTATTAAGTTATCTCATGATATAAAATTTAATTGTGTGGTATCATTTGGAATTCTGAATGCTAGAATTATTTTAAATAAGATAGTCTCTGTACTGTTTGTGTGACCCTGAGTTTGAGAAATTCATTTCTTTCGTATTTGTTTCTCAAAATCAAAATATCTTTGCCCCTAAATTAATTCTAGAAATATTATTTTATGTAAAAATGTGACAGCTTATAACCAAAGAAGATGGAAAAAGAAAACATTAGGGCAGGAGAGATGGCTCAGTGAAATAAGCGCTTCCCTGGCAAGTATAAGGGCCTGAGTTCAATCCCCAATTCCACCAAAAAAAAAAAAAAAAGGTTATTTTTTTCCCCCTAAGGTTTTAATGTCATTTTGATTTTATTCTGCTTGCAGTAGAAAAAGAAAAAATATATGCATCTTGAGCTCTGTTCCTGATGTAAAATAGCAATGATCGTTAAGATGGAAAAGTTACTCTGAAATTTCCCTTGTTTTTAAAACAGCTTAGCTGGTATTTTTGGATACTAAATATGTACTAAAATAAAATAGTTTTTTACTTTATTAAATATAACATAAATGAAGTACAGCTTTGATTTCTGAAATAATGTCTGCCTTTGCATTTAATATTAAAGGAGTTCAAAATAAGGGACTTCTACATCTTTCAATAATTGTATGTTCTTGCAAGGCCACAATATTTCATAAAGTTAAAAGATTTATTTTTCATATCATATACATGAGAAATTACAGAACCTAAAATTTATTAGAACTGTTTAATGAAAAGCAACAAAATTGGGGTTTACATTAGTTTTTCAGGGCTATCAAAGGGAAAATCCACAAATTAAGTCTCTGGAAGAGCAGCGAAGGGCAGAGAGGAGCAAGCGTCCAGCCCTGCATGCCAGGTACTTGGGTCCAGGCTTGTGCCCACCAGTCAGCTGGGCAGAGCTGGGCAGACCATGGGGAAACAGGATTAAACAATTCAGGACCCGAGAAGAAAGGTAGCAGCCTTCTACCAAGCAGTGAGTCCTTCAGAGAACCTGGAATCTTGAGGAGCTTTCTGCGTCTCTTAGGAGACACTGAATACAATAATCTGCCCCTGTGAATAGGGAAAGCAGTCAGGCCTGCGTCCTAACAGCACTAAGGTGGGGAACAGAAATCATGTTCTTTGAGAGTCAAAGTCAGAGCCTTCCTAGGAAAGATTCTGTGGGATAAATCCGTATTAGTCACCTAAATTCACAAAGCGCTAATCTTAAATATCACAACTCCATCTGTGCCTGCACGTTGCCATCTCCTGGAGAGCTTAAAATAAAATACATCTTGGCCAGAGTCATAAAATGGAATCAGAAGCTCTCGTCGGCATATCAGCAAAATACTGTTTAAAAGAGTTGGGCTGCGTGTTAAATCTTCAGAAGAAAGTAGCTAGATAAAATTTGGCTCTGGTATTGCACATCTAAAAGAAAATGCTAGGTCCTGTGAGGAATTCCCAGTCAATAAGAAAAATTGCAGAACCTTCAAAAGAGGCAAAATAAGCAGTGACTCTTAAATAGGAATGATTAGCAAATGGCTGTCCACAAATTTTTCCAATTTTCTGTGGCTGATTTACCTTTAGGTTTAAAAATATTTTTTATTTATGACTGTGATAGAAAAAATACACAGTGAATGTGATTTCTATATCAAATTGTAATTAAAAAAATTTTAAAAATATGAATATCAAAGAGTTCTCATACTGTAAAAGTTGTATCATCTATATAAAAAACTGTAGTAGGAAATATTTTGAGCTAGCCATACAATTATTGTATAATAGTTCTATAAAAGGGCAAAATGCAAAATTTTGATGTGTGTACAGTAGGACTGAGATAAATATATTTCTGTTGTTGACTTCATGCAGCTACATGATCCTAATTTATCTCTACCTCAGTCTCCCATCTGTTAAATAATGTGTGCTGTAGAAGTCTTCTGTATCAGTGCTATTTATCCTGAATGCACAGAAAATATAAAATGCTAATATTAAAGTGGAGATGCAGGGCCTGGCAAGATAGCACAGTGGGCTAAACGCCTGCTTAGTCTTGCACAAGCACTGGGGTTCAATCCCTAGGACCACGTGCTATGCCAGCCCTGCCCCTGGTTGCCCTGAGCCAGCCAACGAGTGTGGGATGCAGATCCAGTGTTTGGTAGGTGAGGACAGAGGATCTTCTTGGGCCGGAAGTGCTGCTGCTTCTATCGCCTCTGACGAGACTGCAGGACAAACACACATGCTCGAGTGTGTGCAGGACAAACACACATGCTCGAGTGTTTATCGCCACACTGAACGTTTCACAGGGAAGGAATCAGGGCTGTCCAAGCTGGGCGTTTTGTCTCACACATCTCAGCGGTGCAAGCATGAGAGCTGAACTCTGCAGCCCCTCAAAGCCAATGCCCTTCATGTCCTCCCCACTCATGTATTTTCTGATGCCTTCCTCAAATCTCTCTTAGTGTCTGATGCTTATTTGATGACTTTATTCAAGGGATGCCTACTCTACTGCTTACCAAATGCATTCTGAGTTTGAAATTTTCCTGACATTTTAAGATCAGGACTAACACTAGAATCTGTTAAGTCATTCTCAATGGGTTCTCATTGTTGGATTTCACTGTACAAGTATCTTTTCTCACAACAGATATACTGATTTCTGTAATCAGACTATATATAACTGATTTTCTTGGTATCTCAATAATAAGAAAAAGAGCAAATACTGAAATCAAAGGTCTCTACTTTGGATTCTCAGCACATTTATATGTTATGGATTTAAACCACTTCTAATTTTATCAACTGAGATATGTAAGATGAAGACAAGGGATGATCTTGTGAGATCTTAATCACTACAATATCTTCTCATATTTCCTTAAAATGTATTATAATGAAAAGTGCTTCACCAATGCATCTCATTTTAATAAATGTCTACTGCAAAGAGGATCTTGCACAATTAGGAGAGATCTGAGCATCAGATATAACCAGTACTCCTCTAGGCACACGGTGCTGATGGAGCTCAAGGCCATCACTGATAAATTCATCTGTGCAGTAAAAATAAGAAGCGTGTCATCACAGTTATCAAATCACCTAGAGACTTCTCCAAAGTAAATTTACAAAGTACTTGTTACTACTACTGTAAAAGTGAAGTATAGTATTTGTTAAATTTTTCTAAACTAAAAACATGAAACTCTGAAACTCTACCTCTTATTCTATGAAAATTAACAAAGTAAATGCACCAGTCCAAGTTCTGCCCTTGACCCACAGGTTTGCAGGGTGTTTGATCTTCTCTGTCCTTTCTTTAATTGCCAAGCACCTCTGTTTTTCCATTTACCTATACTAGAAGCCTGGGTGGTCATCAACCATTGGAGGAACAATGAAATATTAATTTCTTATGCAAAAGATTTTTCATGATGACAACCAATATCCCTCATAAAGTGAAGTTTTCATGGGGGAAGTATATGTAATTAACCCTATTGGTAGGGAACTATCTTTAAGAAGACACAGTGCACATTTCAAGAGTCCTAACTGTCTCTAGTGTCTAAGGCACCTCCCTGCTCACTGGGAGATGGTACCCAATACCCACAGTTTAAAGGTGGAGGGGATTCCTTTGGCTCAAGGTTGTGGAGGTTGCAGGAGCACAGCCAGTGGCCCCAGCCAGGACAGCAGAGTAGGGAAGAGCTGCTCAAGATATGGAGAAGGCGGCAGGGAGAGAATGAAAATAAGGGCCAGGAGGAAGATAAAGCCTGCAGCCTTTTGCCCAGTGACTAGGCTGTGCCAACCAGACCCCACCTTCCAATAGCAAGTCATGTGCCTGCCCCATCATCCAGTCGTTCCAAATCCCCACTGTGAGCCAAGACGCCTGTTGGGAGGACAACTAGATATAAACCACAACCTGTAGGAAATTCAGGAATCAGCGTGTCTCTCATTTCTCAGGTTTTAAGATGCATGTACACTGAAAGTAAGTACAATTTTTAAAATGAAATGCATAGGATTAATGTACTAAGATAGCTCTCTGCGCTGGCACTATTTCTGCCCTTTGTTCTGTTTCCTATACTTACAACTTCATCCCTGTGTCCAAGAAAATAAAGCATGTTCTTATTGCCTTATCTAGCCTGTCAGTTCCATCTCCAGGCACCCATGTCTCCTTAGGATGTCTCCAAATTTATAACAATGGCTGAATCCATAGGCAATTAGTATGTGTATACAGGTGCACTGCTAAGACACAAACGTCATTCAGGAAATATAAAATGCCCAGTAGCATAACAACTAGACCATACTTAGCCTGATACAAACTATACCAATGTTGCATCTCTACAAAAATCTTTATAAATGAAGTTCTTTAACATTTATACCATTTTAGTAACTCAATGAATGCCAATATAATGTTATCCTGATACACAAAGTTGCTGAATTACATACTTAGATAAAATTAAGTCATTTCCTAACTTGTAGCTACCTATATTTTATCATAGAAGACATGTATCTCTGTAAAACATTTTATTTTTAATGCAAGAAATTTAAAAGAAAATGAACACCATGTGATAAACCTATACTAAGTAATTTTCATATACTTCACAAGAGTACTATGAGGTATTTAGAAATAAGAAATGTTGGGAACAGATTCAGAAACTTTCATGAGGTTTCAGGGTTGGTAAATAGCAGAGGCAGAACATGAACTTGGGCATCTTTACTCCAAATCTATGTGCTCAATTACAGCATGTGGCCTCTTGCAAAACAATTGTTTCTCATCACACTTAAGTCAAATTAGGCACATTTCAAAATCTACAACTTCTTTGTTCTTCATAATCCAAAGAAATATGTTCAGTTTTGAAAAGTTAGCCAGTTCATAAACATATAGATAGATAGATAGATAGATACTTATATATGCAAACATTTTTGTTTCACTGGCACATTTTCATTTGGTGAGACAGGACTTGAATTAGTAGGTCTCAATTGGTAACCAATTTGTTCTAATAAGGTATCTGATTACATGGGAAGGTATAATTGGTTCTCAGATCAGAATCCTACTGCATCTATTGGTTAGAGATCCAGGAAGCTGCTAAATATTACCCAATCGGCAAAACAATGCCTTGCATTCCCACTAGCACAAAAGTTCCCATCTTGAAATGTCAATTATTCCAACACTGAGAAACTCTGATTTAGAGAGAAAGAAAACAATAACCAAATGGAGAATATGGCTTCTTATTCTCACGTGTGATACAGGCATATGGATGCACAGACTGAACTACTTCTTTGTGCTGGTGGTTCCTCTCAGCAGCAAGTGTCTCCCTCGCTCTCTCTTCCTCCCTATCTGGAGAAACACCACCGATTCTCTGTACTCCCATAATCACCACCCTTTCCTCAAATTTTAAAATTAAAATTGGTTTCCTTTTGTTGCATAAAATAACATAACAAACTGAACCAAATATTCACCCTTTTTTATTTTTTGGTAATATGCCTAATTAAAAATAACTAGGCTCTTCAATGCAAAATTATGGGAGCACCTAATACACTATTTCCCACCAATTTTGTTTCAGTCAAAAATATGCACCAGAAGTATGAATGATCGACAATACTACTCCCTGCTGTATCTGTTCTGTTTCTGAATCAAAGCTCATTCTTGAGTTGGGTATTTTCACTACATTTTCCTTGCAGTGCAATCATTTCCCAGTTGGACAATTAATAAGTGCCTTTTCTCCACAGCCCTGGCCACGCAGCCTCCCTTACCCTGTACTTTAACATATACTATAAACCTTCTCCACTCTGACTGGTTTTGGCAGTGACCCACAATCTAAATCTCTTTCTTCCATTTGATATAAGTGAAACTATAATTATCTAAGGGCTAATTTCAAATTACTACTTCATTCCAGTAGCAACTGATGAAGATTAGTGGTCTTGCCTTGCCTCTGAGTAAGTCAGCAACATAATCACAAGAGGACTCAGCAGGCAACATTTGATTCATGTGAACTCAATTACTCCTGTCAAACACATTCACTTCAATAAAAAGCAGAAAGTTTCAAAATAGGTTTTTGCTAACCATTTTATACTCCATAAAGATTTTGCATGAATCTCAAGGGGGAAAATAACATGTATTTAATCAAATAATAGTAAATAATAAGTACAGAAACACACTTAGATACATGAATTTAGAACCTTATTTATTTCTGAAAAATAAAAATATTTCAAACAAATAACCTTGTGTATTTTAACTTATTACTGAAACTTTAGCTATATAAATCTAGCTTGTAAAAATTTCTCTGTACTATATTTTAGATTGATACTCTAGAAACCAGAATATGTTACTCCCACACCAAAGCGAGATTATTACGGGTCAGATAGCCTATTTCCCATCACAGAAGTGAAATGAGAGGAACTTGTATGAAGGTGATTGACTATGAATTGCTAAATTATCCTGAACTCCTAAATCATGGCTTGGTGTCCTGGGTTAAGCCCAAATGATTAACGAGCTGCCCCGCTTTCTGAACCTTGAGGTGAAGGGTTGGTCTCTGCAAGGCCCTGGGTTGACTCCGCCATGCCCAAAGTGTAAGGCATACATGACGTGATCTGATTAACCCGTGACCGGGTTACCTTCCACAGTAGACTCAGTAAATATTCATATATGATAATCATTATAACATATATATTCAAATTTCAGCTGCTTAAAATAATTATATCCTTAATTCAATGTTCGCAGAATTTGACTATCAATGAAACTGAGTAATTAGATGTCATTATGTAATAAGACGGTATGATAACTATGTTTCCATACATGATGTGTGGAGCTCTGCAAAATGCACTAAGGTGGGGCTTACAACAGAAAATAGATGAAATGCTAATCGTGTGTGATATCATACTTGGATGGTGACAATGGGATCGGAGAATTTTAGGACTGGGGAAGCATCAATTTAGAAGATATATTTGTAAATTTTTAAAGCGAGCAAAGAGATTTTCTACAGATAAACAGAAAAAGAAATAAATCAACAAAATAGATGTTGTATACTTTTTGTTTCACTTCCCATCCTCCTGCCTCATTTCCTTCTGATTTCTTAATTCCACATACCTCACCCCAGCGATTAGAGTATAGAGTGCAAGAGAGTAGGGTAAGCGACTAATCAAATAACAATTTAAAAAACAGATACAAAACAACAGCTGTGTAAAGGGAAGATCAGTGAGTGAACTACAGTAAACCTTGGCCTAGTCTGGAAAAGCCAGGAATAGAGTTCCTGAAGAGGGTATCTTTGGAGGGCAGATCTGTGGGATGGCTATGAATTAGTGAGGCAAAACAAGGTAAAAGGTTCCCAACAAGAGCAGAATCATAAAAGAGTGCTTAGCAAAGAGAGAAAATGATCTTGAAGAAGCTTGCAAAAATGTTGGCTTCAGTGGTGCATGTGGCAGAGGAGGGAACCCATTCCAGATGGATCAGGAGAGACAGCCAGGACAAAGCACACAGGCATAAAGAGTTACAAAATCTTTGTCTCAAAGGATTTCACTGAGGTGGATAATGTGTAGGGATGATGGGTGTGAATCACTAGATTTCCATTTTTGTTCAGGTGATACAGTCATATGGTCCAAAAAGCGAAGCTAGGCAGAAAGTCATTCATTTTATTTCAAAATAAAGTCCATCCAAGACATGCTTTTAGATTAGAGGAAGAAGAAAACAGAATTGGACAATCTGAAGAGAGAGCTGTACAATAATTTCTATCAGCACTTTAGGATGGATTGTGACAGAGAGGGCATCAGGTGGCAAGGAGGTACCAGAATGATTCCTGAATGCCTTTCCTATCAAGGATAATTCCAAAACCTCGACTTCCTTCTTTAAGGTTGGGGTTAGCATTGAATATCTCAGAATGGCTTTGGATCATATTTTATTTTATGTATGCTACACTTACCCACTCACACATATTCATTTACATATACCTGCATATATTATGTACAGGTATGTAAATGCATCAAGCATAACTATTTTGTTTTTCAAATTCTCCAAAGCAAACCTTCAACATTTATTTAGTCAATGAGTTAGTCGCTCCCTAAGATTAACTATCTATTGCATAACAATTGGAAAATCCTCTTAGGCTGGCCCCATAACATCTGTATACTGTAAACTGCCAAGAGACATTATTCATATAGATTTTATATAGAGCACTCATTGACCTGTGTGGTCTCCAGATGTGTGGCCCATGAAGCGAAAAACCCCTGACTTAGGACTGTACGTACTTCAGTAAGCTTTTTTCCGTGGCAGCCTTTCCACTTCATTCCACTTTTTCCCAGGCTTCTTCTCAATTACTCTTGAAGGGTGCAGGGGAAAAAAGAAGAGAAAACCTATGCTAACAGCTTCCACTAAAAAGCATTCGTCCATGAATGCCTGTCTTTAAAGATGTTCTCCTGTGTGCCACGAGTGATTTAATTCCCTCAATGATCAGAGTTTATCTTTGAAAAGTAGAGAGGCCTCTTTTCTCTCTGCTCCCCCCAAATAAAGACCAAGGCCACTGTGATCTGAACTAAAACCACAATCTAGTCTCCCAAATGATGTAAATGAAGTGGTGCATGCTGCCGTATAACACTAATAAACAATTTGTAGAGACAATAACATTTTCATCTACAATATTTTATATGGAAATATCTTAAGAGTGTATCTAATTACTGCTTCTGATCCTATAATTTAGTATGACCTCATTTTTAACCAGTGTAATTGCTCAAAAAAAATGTAGACGTCAGAACATTTCTTCAGTCTAACTCTGACCAAGTTATTATTTACTTCCCCAACAAAGCTATAAACACCTAAGAAAAACAATTTCAAAGTGTCAAGACATTTAAGGGTATGTATATGCACAAAGCGAAGTGTTACACTTGAGGTGGAAAAGAACAAAAAAAGTTACAGAATTAACTCCAGAATTTTTTTTTTTAAGAAAAAGGACCTGATGCTGAAAAGGAAATTAGCTAAATGAAATATTTCTGAAAAGAATAAATTTAAACCAGGCCATGATGACCTGAAACTGCCCAAGTTTTGTTTTCTTGGATCCATAACAAATCTTTCACCAAGCATGAGAAACATACCAGAGTGGAAGGAGGAGACAACACTGCGCTTTTAGTGCGATGAAGAGCAGCCCAGCACTGGCTGCCCCTCGCTGGTGCATGTGAATTCCCATCCCCTGTTCAGTATTCACAAGTCATGTGGGCAACCAGTTCAAGTTCATAAGGACAAATAATTTTTAAAGGAAAAAAATGTGTTTTCTTCTGTGTGAGTTGCTCTTCACTTTGACATAAAGCACTATCCTGCTCCAGAAAGCCACTGATAAATATCCAAGTCGAAAAGAGCAACTCGCCATGCTATAAGCAAAATGAGGGCATTTTCAAATGAACAGGAAAGCATGCATGATCAAGTTTCAATTTAAAGGAAAAATTAAAGCAGGAAAAAAAATCTGCAAGTGTAAATTGCTTTGAAATGACCTTTTTGTATTGGCCCTATCTTCAAACACTTATTTTCATAGGGTACTGCTTATTATGCATTTAAAATTGATCTGTAAATTTTAAAAAGCAACCATGTAATGGCAATCATATGGAAACAATGTAGTAAACCAAGTATCATCAGTTTACAAATGTTTTGCTACAAAATCAGTACGCCTGAATTTACTTCTGAAGAATGTTTAAAATGCAGTTAGAAGCCTGCCAAACAATTTTCCCCTAGATATTTTGTATAAATTTTGTGCAGCAAGAAAAAGGCAGAAAGAAAACAGTAGTAGTAGATAATGATCACATGATGGAAGTCAATAATCCTGTGGTTTGTGTTCAAAAACTGAACTGCTGAAGGCAGAGAGGACATGAAATATGCCTTTGCTGGTCAGTTGCTCTCTGAGTATTAATTATGTATATCCAATAAAATAAAACATTGCATCTTTGTCACTACCCAAAATTTTTAAATTCAGAGAAGAGAGAAATCAAACTTGAAGAGAAATAATGTCCATAAATTAGCAAAGCAAAAGGTCACTCGTTCATTACCTCTGCACGACATACATATACATGATCCAAGGGAGGAAACCCTCGGCAGATGCACAGGCAAAGTCTTACCTTGACAGGTGCCATTTTTCTCTTCGTATCCTGCCTGGCACATGCACTTCCCGATGGGCACCAGCCACTCCCCTTCAGCACTGCAGTGCATTTTGGGGGGGTCATCTGTGACAGAATGATTGACACAGGCACCCGACACCTCAAGCAACTGTGAAGAGTCTGCTCCAGTGATGGTGTCCGGGAAGACAGCTAAGTGTCGTACCACTGAAGGACATTTTTTATAGTACACACGCACAGAAACCAGAGCGATGCAGGCTCCCACATCTTGGAAGGCAAGATAAAATCCCTTCTTGCTGAGAGGGCCCACGTCTCTGACCTCTGTGTTCAGTTTCATGACTCGGTCCCCAAGATCAAGTTCTGTAAAGCTCTCATCAGCTGCAATGGTGTCAATCTTGATGTACTGGTTTTCCTTAATGTTCCTCCCATTCTCATCATCAGTCTCAAAATAATACATGTTGAAAGTTTCCTTACAGGTCCCCAGGCCTCCAGGAAGACTGTTACAGTCCCGCAGAGTAAATTTGAGTTCTATGAAGATTCTGGAAGCACCTTCATTGGAGATCCAACTGGTTAACAGCCAGTTATTCTGATTCTGTTCCATAACCTTGCATACTTGGTATGTATGGATAGGAGCGTAGTTTTCATCAACTTCACCAATCTCTTCCCACTATACAACAAAAAACAGAAAGAAAAGAGGATTGGCAAAAATTGTCAAAAAGAACTAATTATGACAGGAAAATGCCTGTAACCTCAAAATGCAGTATGAAGATAAAAAGCCTTTTTACAAAGTATAGTGAAAAGTTATTTTAAAAAGTTTTTCTTTTATTTTTTGTGTTGGGGGGATCATATTAATCATGCATTCTACCATGATCTATGCTCTTAGCTTCTTTATTAAAATTAAATAAACGAAGGACTTAAATTAATTAACTTCAGATTAACTCAAAGATGTACACATATGAATTTTATGTACCAAGGGAAATCAGCTATTTAAGGATTAAAATATAAAGAAAAGTGAATGTGGATAAAGTAAGCAAGGAAAAGCCAAGAAAGGAAATACTGTGTATTTGAAAGAGAGGTGTATCAGCAGGCAAGACAGAAGCTTTGGTTCAGACAACGTTTTCCAGAGGGTCATGTGTTAAAGGTTGGGTTCCTGTCTTTCAAACCATAAGAACTCAGTGGAAACTCTGGGAAGCATGCCTGAGAGGGAGCTCTGTAGGGAATCGGGGTGTGCTCTGAAGGGGTGAGGGGAGCTATTCTGTCCATGCAGCCCACAAGGAAGTGCTGCCTTCTCACAGGCTTAAAGATGACAGGGCTACCTGATCAGGGACAGAAACCTTTAGGGCTGTGAACAGATCTTGTTCTTACACTTGCAGTATCTCAGCTATTGGCCACAGCAATGGAAGGCTAACTAATAGAAAGCATAATTTAAGAAAAAAAAATGAGAAAAGAGAACAGCAAATGGAAAAAATAAAAATTAAACTTAGGAAAATGCATTTATTTAATTTTGTCATGTAACAAAAAGCATATTACTATGACAAAATATGAAAGAAAATCCATTAGCTTCAAATAGTAGATCTTTATTTTATTGAGTGTGTTGACAGAATTTTCACTAAATGTATAATTGTTTCTTCATACATCCATCCACAGATATAGAGGCAGTTATAAAATAGAGATAAAAATTATAGATTGACAGTATGGATAAACTTATATGGAATATTAAAGGTCTTATTTTTATGCCATAGAAAATTGTTTGTTATCAATGCATTGTTTTCTTTGCAATTATCTGAAAACATACTGATATAAAAACAATTAAATATAGTTTACATAGTTTGCAAGATCAATTTGGTCAAAAAGAGATGAAACCTATTTGTTTTCAAATAAAAAGACCCAAGTTTTAAGAATCTCAATGTCTGAAGTACATTGAATCCAAATTTGTATTCCTCACAAATATGTCATTATAGTTAAGGAATTTATTAAACCTGTACAGAAGCTATGTATAGACATTTGTACAGCATTATCTTCTGTTTGCAATTCTTCAAATGTCCCTGAACCACAAAGAGCAATGCACACATGCTGGCTTTCAATAAATTCAGAATATGTTATTTTGGACATTTAGCTTCATAGATAAAATGTGTAGAATTCACTTCTTTAGACATTAAATTAAACACAGAATTATTTCTTCATTTTGTCCAACTGGCAAAGATGTGGGAAATGTAGAGGCACGAGGGATCAAATAGATCTTAGACTTAAGATGCTCCACTTAAAATTCTAGCTGCATCACACAGACCTTAGTAAAAGGTGCTAATGAGGTAAAACTGCTGAGCTCCTGGAATTCGCGGGAGAGAGACATCAGGGTTTCATCTTGCTTCACAACTTTTGCATTATGGTGTTTGGAGAAGCTTGAGTTCTTTTAATTTCATTTTGTTCTCCTCTGAAAATGTGTTTAAACTCTCCTTAGCCACTGATTTTCCAAACCACCTTTCTATTTTATCATTCTACCATTCAGCTATTTACATTTTCTTCTACAAGTGGATTAAGTAATATCTCTCTATTATAAATGGTTCCCAAATGTCTTGATTAATATTTCATGCAAAAGAGCACCTCAACTGCACAAAAATGATGAAGTTATCAATACCATAGCAAAATTAATTAAATATACATTATTTGAATTAGTAAATGGAAATAGCAGTATGAAAGCTTTTCTCTTCAAAAAATAAATGAAAAAGCTATATTATTTCTGCTTAAATATTTATATTCTGATAGCAATCCAAATCAAAGCACAAATGGATTTTAAATCATTTGTTTTTAATCAATTAGAAAAGCCCTAGTGTGGATTCATATATTCCATTAGGATCCTGCTAGCAAGCAAAAACAAGCAGAATAGTGGAATCCTCCAAAATTATAATACACAGTCTCTATTGTAGGAAGTCCAGGATAACACAAATATTGGTAAAAATGCAAGTCAGGCAGCACTCAAAAAGACAACTGAATAGTTACGCTTCGGGTGATAATTTCAAACTATATGAATAAACACCTTGCGTCTCTGAATATTTTAATTAAGCAAAAAAATCTATATAATTCTCTTCAACATTGAACCTGTTGTGGTGGGATTTCTATGTATTTTTCTTTTCAAGAATCCAAAATATAGACACTGCTGCCACCACTCATGGAGGACTAGTCGTGGCCATAATTGCCTCCACCACCCCCTCCACCACCGCTACTGCTACTGTTGTACCGGTGGTGATGGTGGCGGTAGCGGTAGCGGCTGCAGAGACCAACAGGACCGTGGGCGCTGAGGCAGGAATGGTGGTGGTAGGTAGAACCACAGTAGTGGTGGCTACAAACTAGAAGTTGTGGAGGTGGCCATGGAAACAGAGGTAGCATGGGCAGAAGTGACCGAGGTGGCTTCAATAAATTTGGTGGCCCTCAGGATCAAGGATCACGTCACATTTCTGAACAGGATAATTCTGACAATACCATCTTTGTGCAAGACCTGGATGAGAATATTACAACTGAGTCTATGGCTGATTACTTCAAGCAGATTGGCATTATCAAGACCAATAAGAAAACCAGACAACCTGTGATTAATTTGTACACAGACACGGAAACTGGCAAGTTGAAGAGAGAGGCAAGTTTCATTTGATGACTCTCCTGCTAGAGCAGCTATTGACTGGTTTGATGGTAAAGAATTCTTGGAGAACCATTCGATTAAGGTCTCATTTGCTACCCGGGGAGCAGATTTCAATTGGGATGGTGGCAATAGCTGAGGAGGCTGAGGGAGGAGGACCCATGGGGCGTGGAGGTTATGGAGGGGATGGCAGTGGAGGAAGTGGCGTGGAGGTCAGCAGAAGCTGGGGACTGGAAGTGTCCTAATCCTACCTTTGAGAACATGAACAGGCCTTGGATAAATGAATGCAACTAGCATAAGGCCCCTAAACCAGATGGCCCAGGAGGAGATCCAAGAGGCTCCCATATGCAGAATAATTATGGAGATGATCATCATGGTGGCAGAGGAGGCTATGATCAGGGCAGCTACTGGGGCCATGGACGGGATCGTGGGGGCTTCTGAGGGGGCCAGGGTGGTGAGGACAGGGGTGGCTTTGGTCCTGGCAAGATGGATTCCAGGGGTGAGCACAGAAAGGATAGCAGGGAGAAGCCATATTAGTCTGGTTCTGAGATTCTGCAACAACTTTGTCCCCTGTACCCAGTGTTACCTTCATTATTTGTAACCTTCCAACTCCTGATCATCCAAAGATTTGTGTGTGTGTGTGTGTGTGTGTATGTGTGTGTGTGTATGTGTGTGTCAGACTATATAATTGTAACCATACCTCTGGTTCTCATGAAAAACCATTGTTTTAGTTAAAAAAATCCAAAACATAAAGAAGGCTAGTATTTAATGTTTCCAGTAAACAGATAAACAGGCTTTAAATAATTATGCCAAGAAGCCATTCAGAGAATCACACAGTGATGCACATATTTCCTATGTTAGCCCTTATCTAAACCAATTCATTATGAAATAGATGAAACTATTTCATTTATTTCATGTTATCAGAAGCAAAGTTCTGAATTTGCTCAGTTTCTTCTCTTCAGGTATGAATAGGTCATCTTGCAGGCACTGGCACAAATCAAGAATAAAGAAAGAGGATGAAGGGCCAGGGATACAACTCAGTGGCATAAGCGCCAGACTGGCAAGTGCAAGGTCCTGAGTTCTATCTC
>NDGN011285739.1:0-12459 GCA_002564285.1 Tympanoctomys barrerae | reverse complement strand
TTTCCTCTGTGGCCCCATAATCTCCTTGATCAGAAAATTTGGGACACAACTGAGTTAAATGATTTTACAGTACAAATTCTCCTATGTTCTCAGTCTTCACTGGCCTTGAAAAGCTAGGGACATAATGTTGGCCAACATTTTGGCAGAAATTCTAATTTACTTTGCGTTTACTTTTTCGGGTAATCCTACAATATGCATTCACATCTGGAATTCACCAGGTCATGATGTTCTGCTTTTAAGAGTCTTTGACTCACCAAAAATGAGACAAAGTGACTCAGTGCCTCTCAGTCATTGCTCATATACCCTGGATAGCTGAGAAAACTGATGTAGAAAGATTTGGTATAATAGGAAAGTCTCAGCCTAGCAGTGGTGGCCAACTATGCTGCATTGGGCTGTTTGTATCACTGAAATTTCTAAAAGGTTCACCATTCCTGGCCTAGAGAAAGGGTTGTTTTCACCAATACTTCCAACCAAATAGAAGCCTCTCCTTCCCTGGATTGGGCAGGCTGGACATGTGCACAAGATGCTCACAGTACATTCTGTTCCTAGGAAATAGCAGCACTTTTTGTAATAAGAAGGGTGTCTGAGTTTCCTATGGGTCAAGCAAACTCCTGTGAAGGTACAAGGATCTGGACAGGTCATGAGATGTGAATCCAGCCCCAGTTTGCTTGCACCCCCTTGAGTGTAGTGATGAGCCTCTGCTGGGATTTTAAGGACCACTGGAAACCCCATGCAGCAGACAGTAATTCAACTCTGCTTCTATGTAGACAGCAGTTTCAGCCACTCGATGTCAAACATAGGTGACTCAAAAAACAACAGATCTCCTAACTCCTACTAAGCACACCAGGAAACCCCAAGAGAAACTCACAGGAAAGAGAGGGCTACACCTGTTCCCACTTCCATGCCCCTAGAGCTGACTCTTTGAAAGTGCTGTGGAAACAAAGATGAGATTTAAGTTGGCTAGGAAATAGAAACTTCAGTTGGGTCATACTAGTCTTAATATTCTAACAGCATCAGAACCATCCAAAACAGCATTAAAGAACGAGAGGGTAAAAGAGATGGACTATTTGGCCAAATGTATTCATGTTTGATAGTATAATTGAAGAAACTGGACCCCTAGCATAGATTTAGAATTCTGTCCCACAGGACTCCAGGCAAGACTGCCTTTACTCAGACAGAAGCTGGCTTCAACTACCGGGCAATTGGGATGTGGAAATGCCAAGATCCCAAGTGAGAAAAACGTGGCTTACCTACAAGTGGCTTACTTAGCAAGTTAGATTTGGAATTCTGCCCCCTACCATGTGGTGTCTCTGAAAATACATCAAGATCATTGCCACTCAAGAAAAGGAGCACAGGAAAAGGATTTCAAAACCTCTTTTATATTACTCAGAATGTCGTTCTTTGTAACTGCTAACAGCAAAACAACCTCCAACTGGCCCTTTGCTCCTGACTGTGGCATAGAACCCCGTGGAGCCCCTAAAACAAACAATGGGGGCACAGGTGAAGGCAAAAGTCCTTTCTGGACAGAAATATCCAGCTTTTATTCTCATATCACAAAATTACTTCTTCCTCTTTTTTTTTTTTTAATTTTGCACAGGGCCTTGCTACACAGCTTGAATTCATAGTGATCCTCCTATTTTCAGCCCCTGCCCCCCAAGTCCTGGGATTACAGGTGTTCACCACCATGCCTGGACTGGGTCACTGGCTCAGTATGCCCAGCGGCAGGGCCAGCATGGCATGTGGTGCCAGGAATCAAATCTCAGTCCCTGTGCTTACCTAAGCAGGTGCTTAGTACCCTTAGCTATCTCGCTGGCCCTATTTCTTCCTCCTAACCTTTAAATTTTTCTTGAAGTGCTCCTTTTTTGATGATTTTTTTTTATTTTTTAAAATATATTTTATTTTTTAAAGAATGCAAAATAGCAATAAGAAAAACAGTAATAGAAATGATGCAAAGTTTCACTAAACAAAGTAATAGGAACTCAACAATAGTTGCTCCATTGCATGCGTCCTGTTTATGCTCACAATATAGCTCAGAACACAATTTGGTATTTTTCAGAAGTAGCATCAATATTAGGTAGCATTTGTCCCCTGAAGAAAGATTTGCATGTAAAATGAATGAGGAATTATGATCTTTTCTCTTCAGTGCTTCAATTATTTGATACAAACTCAGAACTAGTAATATAGAACACAAAGAACTAAATAGTATATATAACCTCAGAATTATAATTTCACTGGTTGATGAAATATTTGCTGATATCCCTAGGGGCTCTGTCAAGTGATGCTCAACACTTAGACACTGAATCTTGATTAAAATTTTCTATTTGATCTGTAGAGTTTTTTATTAAAAGTGAAAAATCAATGCAATAATCCCAAATGTCTCTAAAATATTGTCTAAAGAGAAATTGTAATAGCAAAGAAGAGGGAGAAAGAAACCTTTGATTAGGTCACATGATTTGTGAAAAACTTTGTACCAACTGTCAGACATGTCTATGAGAGGCAGAAGCAAGGATCTGGTTATCATTTCAGTAAATTCACAAGAGCCCGGGATGTTGCCATCAAATGCCTGTTGCAAAGATCATTCAAATAAACTAAATAGCCTCAGTCCAACTTGCCGACACTGAGGATGTTGTGTGGGATCCCATGGACAGAATTCCAAGAGGGCGCCCTGGGGCTGCTCCAGGGAGCAGACTCCATGTAATTCTCACACTTTGGTTTTTGGTGGTGGTGGTGGTGATGGTGGTGGTTTTTATTTCTTTAGTTGTTTGGGGTTTTTTTCAGATTTTTGTTTTTTATTTTAAATATTACTAACAAAAAGCAGAAACAAAGACAAAAACAGAGTAACAAGTTACAGTGCACATGATACTTTCAGAACAAGAATAAAAATTTAATGGTGGTTACTGTATTGCATATTTTCATCATCAAATCTGTTGTTCAGATTAACAGATAGGTACATGGAATTGGTCATATAATTGAACATTAATGCTTACTTTCAATAAACTTTAATTTTTTCTTGTCCTTATTTACTTTATTTTTTAACTTATTTTAAAGAGAGAATATTAATTGATAAGACATTAGAAATAGTGCATATTTAGAAGAACAAGATGGAAGGTATTCAACTGTGGCTTTTGTATTGCATTGGGCTGTCTTCAATGTAATTGCTCAGACTATAAATAACAGCAGATAGAGTTAGACAACATGAAATTCTGCTCACACTTTAAATGTGAGCTAGTCTGTAAATACGAAGAAGTAGTCACACCTGTGATTAGGTCACATGATTTGGCACAATAGGCTCTAAAAAAGGGACCTGATCTAATTAGGTGGGCCCTTCAGAGTGATCAGCTCTTGCTGGCAAAAGACACACGTAAGATGAATCAAAGTGTGGGAGGGATTCCAACAAAGCAGAAATTTTCCATGGCCAGCCTCAAACAAAGAGGAAGCCATGTGGTGACTACAACTGGAAAAACACTGACTTCTTCCATCTGGGCGGATGTGGACAGTGTTGCTCTCCACTCACCCAACACCCGTGTTTAGCTCGTGAGATCTTAAAGAGAGAAGCACTCAATTACCCCTGGCTGGACTGCCAGCCCACAGAATTGAAAGGGAGGAAAGATCCTCAATTATATAACCTTCTGGGTTTTGGGTAATTGTAATGAAAAAACAGAAAATTAATGCAGGGGGAAACAGCAGGTACTTAAAATTGACTTGACAAAAGAAGGTCAGAATAAAATTAACCTTTAAAAAAGATCAAAGAGTACCATCATCCCAGTCTAATCATAAGGAGAATATTAGACAGACATGCATAGAAGGATATACTACTAAAGGCCTGACCAGTAGTCCGCAAAACTATCAAGATTATGAAACACAAGCAAAGAACCACAACAGTCCAGAGACTAAGGAAATGACTAAATGTAGTATGGTCTCCTGGGTAGTATCTTAGAACAGAAATAGACCATCAGTTGGAAGCCTAAGTAAGATCTAGGTTTAGCTTTAAAATAAGTTAATAAACCAATAGGATCTATAAAATTTCATGGAAAAATATAACGTAAATGAATGTAATAGCAAAAAGATGAATTCTAAATGTATATTTAGTTTTTTCTATCCTAAATGCTGCTTTGGTTCTACATTAACTTAATAAAATATTACAAATTTCATCATCACAATTTTTGATTAATGTAGTATTTCAAATTTTAAAAATGGAAGTGTGTACACATGTATAGTTTATAGCAAAAAAATATATAACTCTAGCATGCTGATTTTTTTCCCTGATGGCTTCAGTGAACTACCAAGGTCAATCCAAAGCAAAAATTAGGAATGTAATATCCATATCCTAAGGCTTTTTGTACCATTCCATTGCTAACAGAGGTCAGGGAATGGTCAGAAGATTATAAGATGTCATCCTTTAATCTGAGCTTCTGATACTTAAGAGATCACTGGAGAACCCACAAGTTTAAGGGCTCCTCCACAATGTTTAATGCGATTTTTAAAGGTGAACTCAAAGATTTACCTGCACAGGGGATAAAGATCAGCCCCAAGGTCCCACGGCAGCCGGCATGACACTGTTAACATCAAATGCAAGCCATTCCTTACACTGCTTTAATTATCAATGCTAATAGGAGAAGCACAGGGCAATAAATTCAGGATCTAGTTGGCAAAGAAAAGCGAGTTTTCATGTTTCATTCTTACAGGCATTATATTCCTACTTAACTGAAAATGTCCTTGCATGTTCTTTCATACGAGTTCTTGCTGCACTCTACAAAGCTCCTTATTGAAGCAAAGAAAGGAGGAAGCCGTGATGACTAGGTTTTAACTTCTTTAATCTCCCATTATTTACTGTCAACCGTTGTAATGAAAGATCACAGAGCACGGATATGCTGCCTTAAGATGATAAGGATTTTATCTGATTTTTGAACTGTGATTTATCCATTTGAGAGCACCTATCCATGGCATTGTGTTCATAAGGCATTCTCAGATACACTTTTTTCTTTTGGTTTGACTCACAAGAAGGATCCTAAGAGTTAGAAAAAAAAAAAAATAGCAATCACTATTGGTGCTTTAATAAACAAAGTAGGGTAACTATCATTGGATTTCAGTTCTGTTACTTTGATCCCTGGTCCCAGGGTGCTTATAACAAAATGTACCTCGGGCTGCTTTTGTTTCTAGAAAAGCCCTCTGGTTTGCTACTGGTAAGGCCGAACTCAGAAATAACGAAGATGTCATTTGGCCATGGACCTCACACAAAACGGGTCAAGTTCAGACTTTGACCTTGTCTCTGAATGAGGTTATGTAAATAATCACAGGGACACTCCATATAGAACTTTCACCTCCTGCCCAGCCCCAAACTGCGTGACCTACTCTGTATACCCACACACGGATGTCCTCCTCCATCCTATAATCACCACCTGAATGAAAATTACACCGCATTGTGCTTAAGTCTAACTTGTTTAAAGCATACACTTCAAAGTCACCATCATTTTTGCTGAAAAACAAGAAATGGAAAAGTAGAGTTAATAAAGTAAATGTTAGCAGAACAAATACAAACTGTATTTGTGACAATTCCCCCAACCACCGTGAATCTAGAATAATGTGTGCTCTTTTCTAACCCTTTCTAAACACCTCCTCCTCAGCCAGTTCACTCACTAATATTCAGCAGTCTGCATGTAGTGCTCTGACCAAGCCAGTCTCTGAAGGCTGCCCACTAGTTTTCGCCATTCATCTTAGCCCTACTTCTCTTCCAGTTTCTGTCTGCCCCTAAGGAATCTTTTCAAGCTCTCTTTCACGCAGACATACTTTTTCAAAAGGGAAAACACTTTCCTTATTTACAATCATAATTATGAATGCAATTGCGAATACAGTTGCGTATACAAAATCAGTGCATGCAATTGTTCACAATGATGAGCAGGCACATAGAGAAAGCACATGGTCAACACATGGTCTTTCAAAAGCAACAAAATTAAAACTAAATAACTGTTCCCTTGGTGTGGATACCTGTTTTATTCAGCAAACTGTTTTCCATTTCTGTGATTTGACCTTTTGTATCAGGCACATTCTTCTTATTGGAAACTCCTCTCCTTGAAAATCAACCGAGACTCTCTCAGGTTGACATTTAATTTGCATCTATCATGAATAAAGGTACATTTCCATTCCCTCCCACTGCTTGTAACTGCAAACAACGTACTGTTTTTAATTCTAATTAATTTGCTTTTCTCTTTTTAATGAAGAAGGCACGCTAACTGTCCTTATTTGAAGATTTTCTTTCTTGAGGAAACATAGCCATAAAAATTGGCTCCAGTCCTCATGCTGGGAGTCAAAAATACACCTAGAAGCAAATCCAAATAGCCTCAGTGTAAAAAGGGGTGTTCTTCTATGCACATCACCCATCTGCTTTTCTTTGTCTCTCTGTCTTTTTCTGTCTGTTCCCCTCCACCACATCTGCCTCCCTCTGTTTTGTTTCTACATGATGCTGTTTGTGGGAAACACAATATGCTTTATAGAGGCAGCTTTCACTATTCTTTTAATCTAAGAAGCTGATGGAGAAGGTCAGAATGGTTAGAGGACAGGCTGGCATAGCTGCATGTGGCCGAAAGTGATGCACACTGTGAGGACCAAACAGCAATTGTTCTGATGACTAGAAAGACTGATTTAGTTCACCGAATTCTCCCCTGTTCCTGAGTGAAAGCACGTGAACATCCTGTGGAAGCAATAGGGAAATAATTCTCTTCTTTTCAGTGATGAAGAAGTTCATGCCCAGCAAGGTTTATGACTCAGGCAGGAAACCGGACTCCCAATCCAGTTGGTCATCTCCCTCTTGGGCTAAGCTGCTATGAGTAAAGGAGTCACCCTTCTAAGAAAGAATTTAATTATGCAAAATATTTAAAGTTGCCATGCGTGATTGTGGATTCAGTTCATTACCACTTTCATTATTGTACTGTATTTAGTGAGAGCAAACAGGAAAAAACAAGAGAGAAACCAAATATTGGACTAACAAAAGAGGGACATACGGCCACTGATTGCGTTCCCATTTCATGTTTAGAAGCTCCGAAGCTGAGCAGAAAGCAGGAATGTACCTCAGGTTAGAAGCACTAGCAACAGCACACATTTGCAGATTATGGAAAGGGCAAAATATTCACAGTCTGCATTGTTCAGCACAAAGCATCCCCAAAGCTTCTGAGACATGTCCTTTGAATGAGAAACAATAGTTTGTGGGCAGATGCTCCTCATCATTATGAACACGTTAGCACCAGAAAGAGGCAGAAAAAGGGGCCATGAGCCCAGCACTTTGGAAATAAAGGACTGTGTGGGAAAGGGCACCTATTATTATAAATGATTCTGAATAGAATCTGCTTCTGCTCCAAGTCTGCCAGTTAACGGCAAGGAACACAACATTTCTGTACCATTCCAAGAAAAAGCAAGACATCAACCATTCCCAGAAAACACCAAATTTTCTGCTGTGATCACATCTCTGTGTGAACACAAGAACAAAATATATTCCCTTGAGAACCCTGACACCTCTTAGCTTGGTTTCAAACACGACACAACTCAGCTTATGTTACGCAGATTTGCAACCGTCTCTACACGTGTACATGAACATTCTAAATACCACGTTTTTATTTAGTGATAGAAATGAGAATATGAGCTTCTCAGCACACGCTGTTATAAAAGAAACCTGAGTCAGTGAACTAATGACGTTCTTCTGCACTAGCAGCTTTTCTTTTATTTGAAGAAATAGCAGTTTAATTGATTCTTATCTGTGAAATTAAAGTCAAAACCAGTGTGTAATTATGGTAAACTATCATCAAACAGTTACAGCACTGGAGAATTAGAAGGCAGATTGCAGGGCTCAAGTGTCAGTTCTAACACTCTGGAACGGCGTCACCTCCCACGGGTGGTGGCTTCACTCCTCTCCATCTCTGCTTCTTCATCTGTGAAGTGGGGCTGTAAAGAAAAGGTACACACTGTAAGATCTGCGTGATGAGCAAGTGAGTAATCCGCACGGAGTCCTTAACACGGACTCTGGCATTTGATACGCCCTCGCTAGGTGAACTATTTTTCTTAGCATCTATAATTTCAAGTCATCTTAGGAGACTTTGAGAATCATTATCCAAGAATTTCACAAGTAATTTTTCATTTGGGAATTATGATAGGTATCTTAAATATGTCCATAATATCAAAAAAAATCAAATTCACTGTCTAAGCTATTTTTCCATGGAGGTGCATTAATGCAAATTAGACAGAATGACTTTTCCCCATGATAATTGGGCTGAAATGAGGTGGAAGGAACAGAAAGACAATTAACTTTAGCATTTTTTTAATCTCTAGCAGTTCGGAGTAGGTTTTAGTGTCTGGTGGTTGTAGTCTGTCAAAATTATTCAGAGACCTTCAAGGGCTTTTGTTTATCTCATTTTTCAATTAACCTCTGCGTTTTAACTTCATCATAACGCCTATGCCAATTCACACCAAAGAACAAATAAAGAACCCTTGTTTGCTGTCATTATTTCTCTGCTTCACGAATCAAGTTTTCTTTCTTCCTTTTTAATGCATAAAGAAAATGCATGAAAGATGTAAATTTCAGGTTGCAAAAGACCAGCAAAGTGGCAAGTGGTTTAATATAAATTAAGTTTTCGTATTAACCTTTTCACCCTTCTTTGCTTTTCCTTGTTTTGTCTTGTGAGGCAGCTTCCGAGTTGAGCGCTGCTGAGAACCAAGATCAAAGTGTGCTCAAAGGCTGAGATTTTTGTTGTCACCTTGGTTTGGGACTTCAATACTACAGCGTACCTATTTCTTCTTCCTGAAGAATCAATGTCAGCAGACAAAACTAAGTCTGCGCTTTGGCTTGAAATATATTTTAATGGATCTACATGTCACTCTTAATTTTATTAGATAGATACCAAAAAGAAAGCTTTCAGAGCGACATGTCAAAATTTTTCACATCGAAGTTTTTGTCCTTAATCTGATAAAATTCATCCATACAATTAATATATTCTTTTAAAAAAATGCTAACCAATGCAGCTACTAGACACTCTTCTCAATGGGAATTTAAAGATGTGAAACTTGATATGCTTCATACATTTAAAGATTTTCTCTAAAAAGCCCACATCACATTTAAACATGAATAAGTGCATGTAGCGAGACTTAAGTAACACTGGATATTGAACGTCTATGATGGGGCAATGTAAGATAAAGTCCGATCAAGCTGATTGAAAACATTGAAGACAGGACACGGTCAAGAGCACACAATAGAGTTGTTTTGTTCTGGTTTTGTCTTGGACCTCAGATATCAACATCATCTGCTTAGACTGCTATAACAAAATATTGATGCGGACTATCTTCAGCAATAGAAACTTATTTCCCAGTTCTAAAGATGGTGGGAAGTCTCGTAATCTGCGCACCCATCTCCTTTTGTTCCTATAAGACCACTAACATCACCGTGAGGGTCACCCTCATTCTGGTGACCTAATCCAAATCTAGCTCCTCTCCCCAAAATGCCTCACTCAAGTAGTGTGGCTTTAGGGCTGCAACATGTGAAGCCAAGGAAGACAAAAGCAACCAGTCCTAAGTGTCAGTGGCAATCTCTAGAAAATGAATTTGAACCAAAAGTCTTTGTAGCAGCTCTACATGTGAGAAAAACAATTTGAGCATGATGTGAAGAGAAAAAATAGAGATTTAAATTTCTGTGGATGGCCAGGTATGTGTGGCCAGACGACTACTATTTTCTCCAGATAATAAATATTTATAGAGATACAAAACGCCTTAATTATTTGCTAATCTTTTGCAATTGACCTGTTCCAAATATTATGAAGTGAAACGCACAGTTACATTGAATTTTCACCAACCAATATTTTTATACTTGACTTTAGACTTCCCTGTTAACCAGCCCTCAGCCCTAAACATATCACATCTCCATATTAAAAGGAATTTAGAAAAAAAAGAAATTAAATCAATGATTTTTCTTTCAAGATACCAAAATGCAATCACATTTCAAAATTTTTGCTTTGACATTATACATTCCTTCATTAAAGCAAGAAGTGGTCTGGCTTCATCAGCCATTCTTATGCAACACTGAAACAACCATCAGTAACAAATTTTCAGCCTTATAGGCCTGGGATGGAATTGAGCTAGATCTGTAATCTACCAAATAGAACAGGCTCAATACTGTTATTTGTTACTGGGATTCAAGCAGGAAATAATTGGATACTTTAATCTTTAAAATAAAAAGCAATCACTTAAAATTCACAATTAAAAATACATTTTATTTCAAAGGAAAAACAAATAAAAATTAGGAATTTAATTATAATAAAGAAATATTATAAAAGTCAGGTATACATTAAGAAATAAAATGCTGAAAACATAATATCAATTCAGAAAAATGTCCTGCACTGAAAGATGGTAAGTCTCCAGATTCTACACTTTAAAAGGATCTCGAACTGTAATAGCAATAGCCCTGAGGAAGTTAATACCGCACTTTCTTTCATCTTTCTGGTCTTAACAAATTTTTCCTAACTTAATACAACCCAGTTTTTTAAATAGGAAGAAGAACTTGCCAACTTCTATAAAACTTTATTTTATTTTATTTTATGCATTTGGTACAGGGTCTCACTACACAGTTTAGGCTCGTAGTGAACCTTGCGTCCCAGCCTCTCCAGTGCTGGGATTACAGGAGTCCACTGCTGCTCACAGGCTCATCCACCAGCTCAGCACGCCCTGGGATGGAGCCAGCGCAGCATGTGGGGCCAACGATCGAAGTCCGGTCCCTGCTCTTACCTCAGCTGGGGCTCAGTCCCCTGAGCTGTCTTGTCTGAACATTGGATCTCACCATATCTTCATTTTACTCAAAACATACTGAAGGCCGAAGGACTATAAACTTACCTTTTTCATTCTTAAGGCTCTCCCTTTCTAGGTCACTGGGCTGAGATATGATCCACAGAGCCTTGTGCGAAGAGAAGAACTAAAACACTAATTTTTTTTTTTCTTTGTGGAACCAGGGATTGAACCCAGGCCCTTCTGCTTGCAGGGAAGCATTTATTCTACTGTGCCATCTCCCCTGCCCCAAAAGACTTAACAACATTCTGGTTGACATTATATTCATGCTATCCTGGAGAAAGCATTCACTTGTAGAAACAATACTGAGAAAAAACATATTGAAGCTGCTTTTGTATTTGGGAAATATGAATAGTAGCCATTGACATAATCACTGTGGTCTTTTGTTTGTCTTCGTATATAGAAACTTGGTCATTTACAAGCAAATTTTTTATGTTTCCTGATATTGGTATACAGACATTTCAGGCATGTATATATGTATACACACACACACACACACACACACACACACACATCAGTGTTCTACATGTATATATGCACGTTGATATAACAAGAATTAAACAAAAATCTGGGGGGAAAAAAGGTGTTCTTTATCTTTTTTCTTTCAGAAAATATGTCGTACTGAACAAAGCCAAAACTTTGAATATTTCATAATCCAAATACAATGTTTTTATTTGTAATTAATTTTTTTTTATTCAGTTGAGGGTTTCGCTACATAGCTTGGATTCATAGGGATTCTCCTGTCTTAGCCTCCTCAGTGCTGAGAGTACATGCATGCTCCACCACACCCAGTTCCAGGACAGGCATAACACACATGCATGCTCCACCACGCCCAGTTCTAGGACAGGAATAACACGCATGCATGCTCCACCACGCCCAGTTCCAGGACAGGCATAACACGCCGGGGGGGCTGCAGGCAGAACTGCATCCTGTACAAACTTGGGACCTGACATTGCCAGGCAGGCGCTTATGCCACTTAGCTGTCTCCCCAGCCCTAAGAAAGTATTTGATTATTTATGCTTCTATTTCGGCCCCCACTGGATTCTACTCCAGCAGGCGACCAGGCCTGGCATGTTTGTGGGAACTTCCACACTTCCCAGATTTTACTCCACCAGACAGGCCTGCTGTGGAACACTGCAACACAACTCCCTGTAGGAAGACAAGGGGTGAGACCCACCTAACTAATCCAGAAGCAGAACATCTCGGGAGAGGGACACAGCAGGTTCACTCCCCCAGACTGCTGCAGGAAGAAGCAGAGCACAGCAGCCAGACCCAAGCCAGGCCCATCTGGACCAGTTCAGACTTATTAGATCCAGACCTGGTAAGCTGAGACACTTTGCTAGACCCAGGTCTATGACAGCATTCTCTCTCTTTCTATCTTGATTGAGAGAGGCGGCAACAGCTAACCAAGGTGAACTACCTGGAAGACTACAGGTACGAAAGGGGAGGTGATCAAACAGAACTCGGGGGAACTAATTTAAGTACAAATTTCCAATCTCATGTCTGCTTAGCTGTGCAGTCACGATGTTTGCTCTTAGTGTCTAAAATATACCCACTAGATACAAAAGTTTGTCAACTGCTAATCTCACTACCCATTATTAGTGTTGCTAATTATAGTTCTGTAAATACAAAACTGTAACTGCC
>NDGN011285713.1:0-10343 GCA_002564285.1 Tympanoctomys barrerae | reverse complement strand
TTTCTTTCTTTCTTTCTTTCTTTCTTTCTTTCTTTCTTTCTTTCTTTCCTTTTTTAATCTCTGGTCATCAGCAGGCCCCAGCCATCTGCAATACTACTATCATTTATTATTTCTACAAGAAATGAGGAGCCCCGGAGTCTGTATTTTTCAGCCCCTCTGGACAGTCTGTTTTTGCTGGCTTTGCATGAAAACTGCGCAGCAGTTGGCTCTGTGGGATAGCAGGCTGAGCCCGGGGGTGACGCGAGCTCCAAGGATGACAAACAGCTCGGACGACAGCACTGGGCACAGTGGAGCAAGCCCGAAAACCACAGCCCACAGGGAGTATCCACCAGCGCCGTGCGGCTTCTGAATGCTGCTCTCTGCCCTCTCTGCCAAGGTGCCTAGGAGTCCAGGGGAAGGCAGAGGAGGGAGCGAGTGAGGATTTCTGCTTGAAGGTCCAAGAATCCACTTTAGGACACGTAATTATAGCCTTTTCTGCCAGCTCTGATTCCAAGGTGCGTAATGCTTGATGCAGCCAAGTAACGTGAAGGGTGAATCTGGTGACAATGAGAGATGGAAGAAAGAAAGGTCTACTGGGACCCAGAGCCAGGAGCCTGCCCCTTGAGATGGCCCGAGGGACAGAGGGTGGCTCAGGGGACCAGTGTCCAGGGCTTCTTGGTATGATTCGGGACAACTTTGGAGCTCCATTTATAGGCAGGAGCGAGGACGCCATTGTGCCGAAGCTGATCGCCACTTCAAAGTCACTTGAGCCAGCTTTCAGTGCTGGCTCCATTGCTAATGCACTGAGGGACAAAGTCGATTCACCCCTCTGACCTTCAGAGGCCTGGCTTGTAAGGTGGGGTGTGAACACGGCGTGGTATGGATGTGTCCCCAAAAACTTCATGTGCTGGGAACAGAACCCTAAATTCAAACAAGCATGGTATTTGGAGATGGACCCTATAGAGGAGCAAATTGGGAAGTGGTACAGTCCCATGGCGGCCTTGGTGGCTTTAGAAGAAGAGGTAGAGAGACCCCGGCCACCTTATCTGCCCCATCTCTTTGCGCAATGCCCTCTCCCATGCCGGGATGCAGCGGGATTGGCCACACCAGAAGCCAACGCCAGGCACATGGGCTTCCTTCCGGCCTTCAGAGCTGTGACCTAAATTGTTGCCTCGGTAAATGACCCAACCTTGGGTACGTTGTTAAAGCCACGGGAGGTGGATCAGATGGAGCAGCTCCCACGGAAGGCCACAGCGTGCCAGCAGAAACTTCGGTGTGGCCCAGGAGTAGGACCTGCAGCGTGCAGCCTGAGTCCCGTTTCCCAGCAAGGGGCCCTTTGGGAAGAGGCCAAGTCATTGCCCACAGGAAGCGCCCATCGCCTCTCTGTCCACCAACACCTCCCCGCCACCCCGCTCACTGGTCAACCCAATGGCTATCAATTGCAGAGGCCAATGAATCTCTCACAGGGACATTTTGGGGCATACAAATGGGCTGGGAATGGCAGGAAAGAGACCCTCAGGCACTTTCACCATGATGACCTAGACGTGGCACATAGAGACGGCTCCAGGGATCATCTTTCCTAAAGGTCCCCACGGGGCTGCACCCTGATGCCACACAGGGATGTCAGTGATGTGGGGAGAGGACTGCTTGGGGGCCCTCACCTCTGATCTTCCTTTCCTGCACCTCCAAGGACGCTTCTTGAGAGCTCCTCTGTGGGGCTCTATTCCCTACACCTGTGTCATTTTGCCTTCTGGCAGATTCCATGTGGACCCTGCTCCTGTGGGGTCCAGGCCTCAGCACAGCCACGCAGAGTGACTATGAGGGCCAAGGGGACAAAGGGCAAATTCTTAGGCGGATGTCTGCCACAAAGACGGTCATGATAAAGTCAGCCTGGGTGTTTCAAGGGCGTAAATGAGCCAACGCGTGACACAGATGAAACACTTTGCCATAGTGCCAGGTACAAAGGAAGGGCTTAAAGCAGGCCAGTGACATCTGACAGCTGCAGAGATGGAGGCCTGGGGACCTTCAGCCGCTTTCGAAAGCTTGCATGCAGTCGTGGGGAATTTCAGACCTGAGCCTAGGTGGCTCCCTTGCCCAAAGCCTCTTCCTAGAGGAAGCCAGGAAGCAGAGCTGTGGCTGTCAGGACAAACAACGCTGCCACCCCTTCCCTGGTCTCCTGAGAACCCAGGAACTTGGACAAAGGCAGCTCTGAGGCCTCCAGCCCTGAGGATGCGAGGCAGGCAGGAACACAGCCGGCTCCAAGCGCTGGCTGCCGACCCTTCCCCCCGGCTATTTATCATCTTGATCGGGGATTTTATGCACCCTCTACGCCAATCACCTCTTCAATTACCTCTCGGGAGGAGGGAGCAATCCAATGGCATCTGATGCCCCACTTGATTTAGGGCAAGTCACACTTAAGAGGGCATCTGAGGTTAAAGAACATGGAATTCTGGGCCTGTTTATAAATCAACAGGCTTGAGGTTTTCATTATTCACCTTCCAGAGCATGGGGCGATATGACTCATTGGATCATAAAAGAGATCAAATAGCTTTGTTGCTAATAATTCTTTCCCTGACCCATTCTCTGGCACATTTGGTTTGTAAACAGAGTTTTAATGGCAACCCTTGGACATAATAACATCATTTCTTTATAGCACCTTGGCCGCCAGGCCACTCTTGGCTGTAATCAGGTTTAGGTTTAAGCCTCCCTCATTTGTGGGAGCTAATGTTGTTTGGTGTTTTAAGAACTACTTAGGGCAGGCGATATTGCCCTTTGAGAGGGTGGAGCCAGCCCCTTCCCTTTCAGAGCGCAGAGCTCTGGTGAGTCCGCCTCGGGCCCTGACCTTTACCCTTACCTCTCTGCAGGACCCAGGATGCTAAGGTCCCTGATCCCTGCCCCACCCTGCTCTCCAGGAAACTCCTCCTGCACAGGGCCTCCATGCCCTGGAAGTCGGTCTCTGCAAGGATCGGGAGTGCCACACGGGCTCTCCGAGCCACCGATCTCGCTAGAGAGGAGACAGATGGTTGACTTTCTAACCATCACACTCAAAGATGCTGCGCCGGGGGACACTGAGGAGGCGGCTTGGGGATCCTCAAAAAGGGAGAGAGAACACCAAGGAGAAAGAGCTGGCCTGTAGTTAAGGGGTAGAACACACCTTTCAGGACACTCTCCCAAGCTTGAGGCAGCTCATGAATTCGTGTCTGAGCACTCTTTTTACTATAATTCACTTTGGTTCTGTATGCACGTGTGTATACTTGTGTGTATGTATGTGAGAGTGTGAGTATGTGTATGTGTGTGTGTGTGTGTGTGTGTGTGTAAGCTAACTTACTTTATGCACTTTGAAATGCTTGCCATAAATAGGAGGACCCCACAACCCCTCACCCAAAGGCTCCAGGACCAGATCTGTTTCAGAACACAGAATCATGGGCAAAAGAAGCGGCAGCCACAACCCACACGACGGCGCCCCGGTTAGACACCTCCGCAGCTTGCCTAGCCGCACTCCCAGGAAGACAAAGTTTTAAAGGTTATAAATAATCTCTTGTCCGTTTGGGTTAGGTATGTCTATGAAATGATTTACAAGAAAACTCTATCTGCAGAGCAGCTTGGATTTTGGAATGTTGCATATGGGATCACGGACGTGTACGGTGGAGGAGAAACAAAGTGTGATTGAATTCCAGGTGGATATGCTGACGGGCCTTCCGCAAAGGAGGCAGAGGCAGTGGGCTGCGTGTTTCGACATTCTAGCACCAAACTGAGTCTCTCTTCCACATGCAAAGGGAAAGCACGAGTGGGAAGCGGAGAGACAGCACCTTGCCCGGCATGGGTTTCAAACACCCTGCAGTCCTGTCCGGGAATCCCTGTAGTAATTACCTCTACACCAATGAACGTGATGGAGTCCCAGGAAATATTTACCAAAACAGGAACCCTCTCATCTGGTGCACCCCTTCATCTGGTGCAGCCTTCCAATTCATACCTGAGGAAGCTGACCCAGGAAAGAAGAGGGAGGTATCCAAGGTGATTAGTAGCAGAAATGGAATCAAAAGCTGGATCTCGTTTTCAGGGGCCGGGGAGAAGGCTCAGTAGAATAAGCGCGTGAGGCTCAGAGTCAAGAGGAATCAGATAAAGAAGCGAAACTTTCAACAGCTCTCTTTCACCCTGAAAGTAGCATTAAGGGAAAGATGTCCTAGTGTCCCTGTCCACTTCCAAATAAGACATAGTTGGCAGAAAGTTAAGCAGAGGTGGAAGCGAAGGTTTGGAATGGGCAGTTCCAAAAGGACATGCTCAGGCCCCAGTATTATGGCAGGAAAGGCCAGCCAAAGGGGCTGGAATGGACACCCCACATTCAGGCACCTTCAGCAGGAGCAACACAGCTGAGACTGACTGGTGCCTTCCTGTCCCAGGAAAAAGGGATGTCACACTGCTTTTTGGCTACAGAACAAGCTGATCAACTTAGAAGGAGGAGGAAGGGCAGATTCAGTCTCAAAGACCCCAGTGAGGAGGCTATCACATCGCTAATCCATTCCACTCAGTAACTCTCACTCGAGTCCTGACCTGGTCCCAGGTACTGCGCAGGCCCTGCTGAAGATGGGAATATGTGTGAAGTGTGGTCTTGACTCTAAGTGAATTTGCAACTAAGGCAGAATGTGGGACTGGCACATCGGTCAGTGGTAGTACACATGCTGTCCTGGGTTCAGTCCCCAGCACTGCAAAGAAAACCCAAACGAGTAACATGACCACTTTTCAGTCTTGAGGAATAAGGTGCTACAGTGACAGGTGAAAGGTGGTTTTCAAACTTTATCCTGGGAGAAAACAGCCTCTGTGTTGCCACATTCATGGGAGAGCACAGTGATAGAGAGAAGATGGTTGCGACAGGCCTGGGTCACCCTCCAATCAGAACCACCTGGCCCAACAACCTCCAGTGGCTTTGATGGCCTTGCCCAAGGGGAAGGGTGGCTCTACTGATCCTCTTCTGGATCTTGCACTGGACGCTACAGTGTGTGCTGTCTCACCCGGTGCAGCAAGCCCACCTTACAGGTGAAAATGGGGAGTCCAGGGATTTGCCCACGAGCGTGCTTATGGTGGTCTTCTCCCAATGGCCTTCTGCCCCACACCCAAAGGAAATGGCAGCAGACACAGGATGTCATTGTGTGCTGGCTCAGGGAAAAGATTTCTGTGAGGGAGGTGGGCAGGGAGGGAAGGGGACAGGCAGAGGGAGCTTGAGGGGGGAGAGAATAGGACAAGATGAAGAAAGAGGAGAAAGGAGCAAGAGAAGATTGGAGAGAGGTGGAGGAAAAGCAAAGGGGGAGAAAGGCGAGGAGAGGACAGAAGGGCTAAGGTAGTGCTGGCAAAGGTGGAGGAGAAAGGGGAGGAGCTGTGCTGGAAGCTGCCGCCTGCTCAGACCATGAGGGACCCAGGGGCAGCAGTGTGGGCACCAGAGGGAAATCGTCAGGTGGCCCAGGGGGACTGGAGAGCTCTATGCGTGCCTCAGATCCCCCCACCCCCTCCCAGGGACATGCACCGCAGCAGGCAGAGCGGGAAAGCAAGTGGGTGTGGTCAGAGTGGAAGGAGGAAGAGGAGGCAGGACCAAGGAGACAGGAGGGTCAGCCGTCCTGGCACATGGTGCACTGTGGGGGCCGGGGACCAGGAAGACCTATACCTTTGTCTCTGGATTCGAGAAGGTTTCTTGCATTGAGAAGCAAAAGAAACCCCAGGAGTCTTGGGTGCTTAAGAAGGGGAGAAGGGAAGAGCCAAGGAACCAGAGTGCTGGGCGCTGGAGTGTGTGCCATCTCATCCGGTGCTGCATGCCCACCTTACAGATAAAAGTGGGGAGCAATGGGGAGCCCAGGGATTTGCCCTCGAGCATGCTCATGGTGGTCTAATCCCTCATTTCAGCTCCAGGGCCTGGAACTTGTTTTTCTTTATCAGAAAGACAAACTGGAAGATGTCTGTGGCCCCTGCTGCAATCCAGGGTGCCACTTGTGGGAACAAGGCAGCTCTGGTCTGGTAACAATGGCAACAAACAAATCCCTGAGTCTTGCTGAGGTGTGGGATCCCCGAGAAGCAGACTCTAGGAGATCCCTTGTTTGCTCAGGCCAGAAGAGGGGAGAAGAGAGCTTCATCGTGGGCAGTTCTGCACTGCAGGCCTGGTTGGCATCTGGGGAATCAGGCCTCCTGGGAAGAAACGAGGTAGGTCAGCCAAGTTGCTAGGATTATATCCCTCTCACCTGAAAGCTGCTGCCAAATGACCCCAGGGGAGAGTCAGTGTCATGAAAGGCAAGTGCCCTCCCCAAGGAAACTGGCTTCTGGGGCACAGGGAGTTCCCGGGAGGCTGGAAGGAGCCTCCCCCAAGGAGGGAGAGGAAACCCAAGATCGTAAGGATAATAACAGCTCGCCAGGGCAGCGCCTTTCATCTGCAGATCTCAGAGCCGTTTACAACCACACAATTAATTTTCTCAACACCCACTACACCACCAGCCCCCAAAGGAGGTGTCATTACCGTCCTTTTATGAGCAAGGAAACCAAGAGGTTAGTTGGCTGGCTCCAAGCCACAAAACAGTTGCAAGGCAGAAGCCAAATTTGGGATGATTACCTTCCTCTGATCACAAGGAACTGGAGAGAAAAGATCCATTTGTAGAAGGAAGCATGATTGCCACTGGTAGTCATTTATTTTTTATCATCCATCCACCTACCCATCCATCCATCCACCCAGCCATCCACACATCCATCTACCCATCCATCCATCCACCCATCTATCCACCCACTCATCCATCCACACATCCATCTACCCATCCATCCAACCACCCATCTATCCACACATTCAACCATCCATCATCCATCCATCATCCATCCATCAATCCAACCATCCACCCATTCTTCCACCCATCCATCCATCCATCCACCCACCCATCCATCCACACATCCAACTATCCATCATCCATCCATCCACCTATTCTTCCACCCATCCATCCACCCATCTACCCATCCATCTACCCATCCACCTACCCATCCACACATCCAACCATCCATCCATCCACCCACCCACACATCCATCCACCCATCTATCCACACATCCAACCATCCATCATCCATCCATCCACCTATTCTTCCACCCATCCATCCACACATCTACCCATCCATCTACCCATCCATCCACCCATCCACACATCCAACCATCCATCCATCCATCCATCCACCCATCCACCCATCCATTCACCCATCTATCCGCACATCCAACCATCCATCCATCCATCCACCCATTCATCCACTCATCCATCCACACATCCAACCATACATCCATCCATCCACCCATCCACCCATCTATCCACACATCCATCCTTCCACCATTTATCCACCCATCCATCCATTGATTCATCTCTACTCATTCTTTCTTCATTCCCTTTACCAGCATTATTTCATACCCTGAGCAGTTCTGAGGACTAAACCCTGACCACGATAAAGTCTCTGTCTACCACCTCATGATTCTCCAAAGAGTAGTTTTCCCCACTATTACAGGACTTGGCAGGTTAGAAATATTTCACCCCTATAGAGTATGTGAAATAGGTTTTTATTTCTGAGTAATGTTTTGATTTGTTTGTATTTCTGAGGACACTCTGGTGCAAATGGCCCTGGTAAAGAGCTGAGATCTGGACCAAGTGCTCCTGGAGTCTCTACATTGACAGCCTCTATAGTGAGCTTCCCGGCCTCTTCACAGTGGCTGGGGGGTCATCATGAGGTCCTGAATCACCAAGAACTTTGCCCACCTTATGTTGCAGAAAGTCATCTTACCAATGAAGCTTTGGTTGGGATAAGGAAATGGCTGGATAGATGCAAGTCCTGGAGTGGGTATTCCAGAGGCATAAGAATAAACCATAGGCCAAGAAAACTTCAAGTCAGCTAAGAACGATAAGAACATCCGGTCTGCACTAACACAGCCTATATCTGCAGGCATGTGAAGCCATCCACCCACTGAGCATGGTGCTGCGTCTCCTCTCTGCTAGGGGGCAATGAAGAGGGGTCCTCCTGCAGGTGCTCAATGCTTTGCACAGATAGATCCATCTCACCAAGGTAGAGAACTGAGACCAAAGTCATCCTGGCCACTCTGCTTGCTTGTGTCCTCTAAAAGCAGCAGGTGATGATGTTACCCATGATGAGGTTTCCATCATCCAGCGAACTGCAGCCAAAGATGCTCATGAGAAGGTCCACAAGAGCCCATGCTCCTTGAGGACAGAGCCACCACTCCCCTATTTAGCAAAACCCAGGGTCTAAACCAATGTCTACCACAGCAAAGGCACTCCCCCCAACCCTTACTGACTGAATTAATCAATGAAAAGTGGTCCTGAAACCCAAATTCCCCAGACAGCAGGGAACAAATCTATATGTCAATGTCTTTTTTTTTTTTTTTTATTTTAGGGAAGGGTCTGCAGGGTGTTCAGCATCCCATTACTAGATCAGACGCATAGTGATCTGCCTGCTTACAGCCTCTCAGGAGCTAGAATTACAGACATGCGCCACCACGCCCAGTCTCAATCACCCTCTCAGTGTGCCCTAAGGGTGAGGCCAGCATGGCAGGCCCAGGGATTAAACCCCTGGCCCCTGTGCCTGCCTGCAGATGCTTTAATCCACTGAGCTATTTAGCCAGCCCTTATGTCAATGTCTTAATTGACTGATTCACCAAGGCAAGAACATCTAGAACAACCCAGGTGTGTGTCCACAGCAAGCAACCCATTTCCTTTCCTTAAAAAGTGTACAAGGAGGTGTTTTTATTCCCAATCACACAATCGCAGGCTATTCATGAGGAACACATGAGAAGGAAGGGGATACGGGCTGTGGGTGACACACAGTGGCTCTCATCTGCTCCCCTCACTGTGGGATAAATTATTTAGCATGGGTCAAAATGCCTAAACTGGTAAGGTTGCCATTTGTCTCATGGGAAAGCTTATTCATCGTTTGTTCATTCGTTCACTAGACGTTCTTTTGGTCTCACTCATCCTGAACTCACCGTAGACACTCCATCTCTCTTCAGTTTTATCTTGATCAACCGAGGCTCATTTCTTCCCTTTGTTCAGGTTTTCAATGATTTGGAAAGAATCACCATAAGCAGTCCTCAAAAAAATAGATAAAATAAAAAATAAGGAGTCCTCATGGAACGCAAGACAGATACTGATGGAGTAAATATATCTTGTTCCTTCCGGTGAGTTTGAAGTTTTTCATGATTCAAAAGAGTCAGTTGGAGAATTCTCAGCAGCTGACCAGTGCTGCTTAAGGTTGAGTGATGAAAGTTGACAGTGGCTTTAACAGATTCGTTTCCTTGGCCAAGCAGTGATAAGTACAGCGGCTTATCCCTGTAGCCTTCTTCCCCCCAATCCCTAAGTCTCCTGGTTAATCACAAGGAAAACATCTAACTAAGCCCAATGGAAGGACCTTCTATAAACACAGACCAGCACTCCTCAGAACAGTTAAGGCCTCAGAAATAAGGGAAGTCGGAGAAACTGTGGCAGGGCAGAAGAACCTCAGGAAGCCTGGAGACGTCGCAACATGATGTCCTGGATAGGAGCCTGGAATAGGAAAGGGGCATTTTGCGGAAACTGAGAAAATCTGAAGGATAAATTAGGGATTATAATTAATCATAACATAGCAATAATTGGTTCATTCACTCTGCAGTCTTATGAAGATTTTAGTCATAGAGGAGACTGGGTTGGGGGCATATAGAAAATCTGCAGCAGCAGCAGCACACTTTCATGTAGTTATCTAAAAGTATTCTAAAATAGAGCACCTATTAGAAAATAATCAGTTGTGAGCTACATAATGAAAAGGAAATCAGGAAGCAAGAGAGCAAGAGAGAGATAGAGACAGAAACAGAGAGACAGAAAGAAAAAGACAGTCAGAGAGAGTCAGAGATGGAGAGAAAAAGACAGAGAGAGACAGAGATAGAGAGATAGCATTTCTTTTCAGTTCTTTTCATTACAAGCCCATGTAAGTTGAAGCCCTCAGGACTGGGGGCACACTATCATGTAGAATGTATGCATCCATCCGTTGCGTGTACAGGCAGCTGTTGGACTGTCCTAGGCCACACTTTCAGACCCTTGGGATTCTCGCAGCATTTTTGATAGTCATTGTCCCTCCTGCAGAGATGCAGCACCGCATGGGAGTGAGGCTGTGCTTGGGTCCTTGGCCCCATTCTGATGCCTTCCCTCCGCTCCTACACTGAAGCCACCCAAAGGGCCTTGCCCTGGTGGAATCATATCTCTTAACACAGGAGACCAGACCACTAAGGAGCAATGGGGTACGAGTCCCAGAAGAGGCCCCGGTGGCCCATTTCCTCTGCTGCCTGCTGCTGGGGTACTGCTGCCCTCCTAGCTATTTCC
>NDGN011285712.1:0-10594 GCA_002564285.1 Tympanoctomys barrerae | reverse complement strand
TCCTGCTTACCTGCATAGATATATCTCTTTTCCCCCTCTACTCTACCTGGACCAAAGAGGAAGCTTGGATGAAGTGTCCCTTGGCCCTCGCCCTGTACGCATACGACTGCCTCTAATGATCTGCTTCAGAGACAGTCCCTCCTCCTTCTCCTGTCTAAGCCCTGCATGCAAGATTTCAATAGACATCCAAGCCACGTCAGTCCTGGTGTTCACGCTCACCAAATGCCCATGCATGCTCACATTTACCCAAGAAGTACTCTTGCTCACAGAGTGAGCACACGGCTCTATGTAATGGGCATTATTCTCACCCCGATTTTGCAGATGAGGAAACAAGACTCTGCTATCATCTCACTTTTTATACAGCCACACACATCCCAGACTTCAATTTGGATGCCCAAGAAAAGCTACACAGAATAGTAATGGCAGGGCAAACTGGACAGGGGCTTGGCGCTGAAACCTGGGTCATACCTGGATGGGCCTCTACTGCTCTAAGCATGTCTTCTTAATATTTAAAACACAAACTGAAAGTAGTTCCTATCTCATGGAGATTTTATAAGAATAAAACCAGGGATGGGGAGATGGCTCAGTAGAATAAATGCTTGCCTGGCAGGCACAAGGGCCTGAGTTCAATCCCCAGTTCTGAAAAAAAGAAAAAGAAAAAGAAAGAAAGAAAGAAAAAAGGAATACAGCCAATTAACACTGTTCCTTCCTATAAGCTTTCAATAACTATTGTTTATTGTCATTTCAAAAAACTATCGTAGCCACCTAAGAGTCAGCCCATTCAGCTCATTGTTACACGGGGAACAGAATAAGCTGGCCTTAGGAGCCCTGTGCTCTCCTCTCTGCCTGGGTTCTGCATGAGGAAGATGCTCCACTACTCTGGAGCAGGGACTGTGGCATCGGCTGTGCGGCAACACTGGACAGGAAGGCCGGTCAGATAGCTCATTGGATTAAAGCACCTGCTTAAGCAGACAGGAGCCAGAGTTTGATCCCCAGCCTGCCATACTGGCCCAACCCCTGGGGCACACTAAGACTGGGCATGGTGGTGGTACCTATAATCCCAGCACTTGGGAGGCTGAAAAGCAGGAAGGATCACTACAAGTCCAATCTGTGTAATGAGACCCTGTAGACCCTACACTAAATACATTAAAAAGAAAACCACTCAACAGGATGATCTTCAGGATGCCTCAAGTAACATCCTATTGTTAGCATCTATTTTCTGAATTAAGCAATATTCTATCAACTCATCAAAAATATGGCAATTTTGGACCATTAAATTATTGCTAAAATGGAAGTATTATCTCTTTTAGAGAAGTTAAGGGACCATCAGTTTATTGTAGTCATTAGTATAATTTTATAAAGTACTTTTAAAAAACCATAAAGTGTGAGCTCTTGGAGAAACAAAACTGTTTCATCCATTCACGAAAGTGTTGGTCAGAAAATTCTTATAGTCTGACTCTTTGGATTCCTTTAATTTTGACTTTTCATTTTTTTGGATGAACTCAGACACTGAACTAGGAAGTAGTATTAAATCACAGTCCACCACATTGAAGTATTTCTTAAACATTTCTGGATGGGAAAGCAGCATTATCCAGGGGCAAAGGAAGGAGTGAACCTGTGAACACAGGAGCAAGCAGATCAAAGCATCAGCAGCTGACTCTGCGGCCGGCACTGTTCGGGCCACTTCACACATACCAACTCAAAAAGCACCAGAATTCTAAAAGAAAGGTATTAGCATTAGATGTATTTTTACAGAGGAGGGAACTGAAATGGCTGAAGATTACACAGCTGCACTAAATCAAAACTAGTAAGAAACATCAAAAGGACTAGCTGGGTATGGTGTGTACACCGAGAGCCCCAAGCCCTGAAAGGCTGAGGCAGGAGGGATGCACATCAAAGCCCAGTGTGGGCAACTTCATGAGGCCCTGCATCAAAGTAAAAATATGAAAAGTGCTGGGGAGGTAGCTTGGTGCACAGACCCAGGGTTGGGTCCCCAGTACCAAGAAAAGAAGCACCACACTCTTGCCAAGTTAACATCTTAGAAAGTAGAATGTTCCCTTTTGTTTATTGGATCCTCTGCCCAACATTCAGTATCTTTCTGATCTTGGAACGGAATTGTTGACTTTTTCAGCTTTATGGCTTTGTAGTGTTGGCCTTAGACTTCTTTCTCCTACTTCCTGTTTCCTGCTTCCCTGTTCTCACCTCCTGGTTCATGAAATGGAGTCAAAAACACCTGAGCCAATGGAGTTAAAAACACTTTTGAAAATAATAATTAACCTGCACAAAACGTTTTTCTTTTGCTAAACCCTCATTTCCTGGAATTGTGTACAGGTTGGATATAATTTATTTATTTAAGAGACCTAATATAGCACCTCACCTTGTGCCAGATACTTGTTTATTTTAGGTTTATGTTTCTTGTGGGCTGTGTTTCTTGATTCTGTAACATCAAACTCCAACTCTCGGCCTTTGTCCTTTCAACAATGGATCATCTCCTTGTCATCTTTGTGTGTGTGTGTGTGTGTGTGTGTGTGTGTATGATATTTTAAGTGTTTTAATAGCAACACTATGGCAAAGGAACTATTTTAAATGAAACCAAGCCGAAAGAGGTTAAAGTCATGTGCTCAACACAGACCTGAGACTTGAGCTGCCGTGGGCTGACCAGAGAGAATCTATGCTTACAACCGGCAAAGGTTAACACACAACCAACAAGGTATTTGCTGAATTCATTTTTTTAATGTATTTGGTACAAGGTCTCACTACGCAGCTCAGACTCAGTGATCCTCCTGTTTTCAGCCTCCCCAGGGCTAGGATTACAGGTGCCCGACACTACGCGCCCAGACTCTGGCCAGCTCAGCTCTGGCCTGGCCCCCCTCTGGGGGCAGGGCTGGCACAGCATGTGGTGCCAGGGGCCAAACTGCAGTTCTTGTACTGTTCTGTTCACTCCACAAGGGCCCATTCTCCCCATCTTCATCCCCAAAAATGCATCGCTCTGGCTCAAGCCATGGCTCCTCTTCCTCTCCCACATCCAACCCTTGGACAAACAAGCTCAGTGCAGTCACCCAGCCCACCCTGCACCCACCCACTCACAGCCTCTGCATCTTGGCCTGAGTCCCCAGGGCCTTGGACATCCGCCCTGACACAGCCTCCTCCCAGTCTCTCGGCTGCTTCTACTCCCATCCAGAGGGGAATAAGATCATGATGCTAACGTTTGCACCCAGTGTGCCTTCACACTGTATTCCAAAGAAAATTAGCCCCCCTACACCCTTGCCTGCCCACCACTGCCCAGCCTGGTCCACCTGCAGGACATGGTCCCTTCACCCGCTGCCTACTGTGGCCCTGGCCACCCCGCTCCACATCCACAGGGGATCGGTGCTCCCTCAGCCAGGCCTCAGCAGGGAGGCTGTCTCTGCCACCTTGGGCTCATGCCCACTCTGCCTCTGCTACCCACTTTGTCTGTCTCAGCATGAAGCACTCTGAGAGGGCACTGTTGGTTCACTTGTTTCTTTAAATATGAGTCATTCTCTACATTATAAACCCTAGAAGGGCAGAATATCCTTCCTGTTCAATACTGAACCCTCAGTTTGTGCAGAGAACACTGCTCAGGGTAGTGCCCAATAAACATGTACTTGACAAATAAATGAGTAAAAATTAAAACACCCATTGGTGGGGGGCACAACTTACCAGTGCTGTGATATCAAGGAATTGCATGTACCTGGCCAACAGAATCCCCAAGCACTGACTTTTATGTGGGCCACTGTTTTCATTTACATGTTTGAATTCATGAGTTGGGCAGCAAGTAAGCATTTGTTTTCTCATATTTCAAGTTTTCTTCAGAGCAGATTATCTCTTTAAAATGCGCTATCTACAGTGGCACATTTTAGACCCTACGTGTCATCCCCTGAGGTGTAAAGGGGACTGAGGAGTCAGCGCACCATCACCTCAATAAACTGACCAGATAAACTGACCAGCTTTAGACAGCATCTACGAAAGGTGGTAGGTGGTAGGCACGAATGATTCGTAAGGAGCCCAGTGGTCTGTCTGCACCCTGGTATGCACAGCATAAACGCACACTCGCTAATCCCAGGACTCATTCCATGCTGCTATAAGTGCACTGGCTGTAATCCTGAAGAACAGCCTTAGGAACCTGAACCAAGTCTCAAACCTCCAAAGCACTTTCAAACCTGAGTATTCCCTTGTCTCTGTTTCGTTGCCCTGTGTCTCTATCTCTCGCACGCTGGACAGTTGCTCGTGGCATCTTCCGTGCCGTCTCCACACAGTCTATGCAGACCAGACTGCAGAACTGCGTGGCACGAACAGGCAAGCCCAAGCTTCCTCCCCAGGCTGACCCCAACCCCAGGAGTGGGCGGCACACACCTTGTGACAGGGTGGGCTTGGACGAGGGCCTGGGCTCAGTCTCACAGGGGTGGAAGGTCAGCTGCTGCAGCACAGCCGGGCAAACGCTGGGGAATTCAGCGCTGGTGATCCGGGTAGTGTTGGAGAAGCCATGCAGGGTGAAGATCTCCTCAGCCGACAAGCACTGAAACACAGGGACCCGGGGACGGACACCTGTTAACACAGCAGAGTGGCCACGGAGAGGCTACATAGGGCACGCAGGGCTCACGCCTCTGCTGCAGGCTGCAGCCCAGATGGTGGAGCCCGGGGGGGGGGGGGTCCAAGTGGACACAAGCGAGCACTCAGCCCAGGCAACTACAGCAGACAGCACAGAAAGCCACTGGGGCGCCAGGGCTCTCAGGGACCGCAGAAAAAAACAGATGGCTGGGTGCAGCCAGGGAGAGTGCCTGCCCAGCCCACATGGCCCTGGGTCAGTCTCCAGCACTGCAGGTAATGCACACAGCCACACACTGCTTTACACACACACTCACACACACACACACACACACACACACACTGCTACAACACACCCCTACACACTCTTATACATATGCACTGCTATACACATTTTCATATGCCCATGCACACTTACATTCCTACACACTCACACACTGCTCTACACACACTCCTCCTTACACACTCACACAAATAAATAAAACACACCAACCACATTAACAAAAGGCTTTAAGGTGACTACATTCTCAATCGTCCCCTTCAGTTTTGTTTTCATTGACATTTTGTGGGGGCCAGTGAGGAGGCTTTGCATAATATTTCTGATAGAAAACACCTGATTCCTCAGTTTCCCAGTTAGGAAATTCATTTTCCTGCGCAAAGCAATAATAATTCTGACATATAAAACTTGTTTTAAAAAATTTGGGAGACAAGAGCTAGCCAAGTAGCTCAGTGGATTAAAGCACTGGCCAGCAGGTGCAGGGGCCAGAGGTTCAATCCCCCCAGGCCTGTCATGCTGGCCCCACCCCCGGGGCGCACTGAGTCGGTAATTAAGACTGGGTGTGGTAGTACATGCCTGTAATCCTAGCTCCTGGGAGGCTGTAAACAGGTGGATCACTAGGAGTCAGATCTAGTAGTGAGGCCCTGAGCGCCCTGTGGACTTTCCCTAAAATACAAACAAAAACAAAACAAAACAAAACAAAAAAAGGGAGGGACAAAGTACTATTTCCTAAAATACACATTGTATTTAGTGTCAGTGGGTAGTTTCTCTATATTATGTAAAGCTTTGAAAATAGTCGTGGGCTATTCAAAAATTCAGTAACTTAATGACGAGTGGAATCTGAATTAGAAGAAAACTCTATAAAAATAACTTTTATTCCAAGTGATAATGATTGAACTTCACACATGCTAGGCAACCTCTATACCACTGGCCTATATTTCCAGCTTTTTTATTCTGTTTTGTTTCATTTGGAGGGGTTTTGGGGTGTTTTGTTTTGGCGGAACCGAGGATTGAACTCAGGCCCTGGTGCTTGCCAGGGAAGCGCTTATTCTACTGAGCCATCTCTCTGGCCCAGGGTTTATTGTTGAGACAGTGAATCACTTGGTTGCCCAAGTGGCCCTGAAATTGCCATCGCCCTGCCTCAGCCTTCTGAGTAGCTAGGATCACGTTATAGGCATGTACCGTTCAGAAGAATATAAATACAATATTAATGTATCTTAGAATTGCAGAATATGAAAAATATCTGGCTAGTCAAGCAGCAGCATCTGTCTTTAATAAACCAGTACAGTTGGCAATGGCTCTCTGCAGCTGCAGTCCACAGTTAACTCCTATAAACCTCAGCCACATGCTCCAGACTGCACTGTGTCCCTCTCGGCTCATGAATGGCAGCCCTAGTCCAAGAGGGCAGGGAAGATTCATCCCCTAAGAGAGGTTCCTCAGAATAAGGGACAGCAGAGCCAAGGGTAGTGGCCCTCACCTGTAATCCCAGCACTGTAGAGACTTAGGCAAAAAAATCAGAAATTGAAACTCAACCCAGGCAATTTAGGGATTGTCTACAAATTAAAAATAAAAGAGCCCGCAATGTGACTCAGTGTAAAGGGGTTTGATCCCCAGCAGTGCAAAGAAAGAAAAAAGGAGGAAACCCAAGTGCTTGCTCCTTGCAGTGGGGACAGCCAGAAGGGGGAATCTGCCACTCAGGAGCAAGTCCTCTTGGGCAGCAAGTCCTCTGCCCCCAGGCCTGGACTTCCAGCCTCTGGAATCAATAGAAAGTAATTCCTGTGAATTGTGTCACCAGAGAGGGGCAAAGAGGTCCCCAACACAGAGGTGAGACCTCAACTTGGTCGGCTGGCTGAGCTGGTTCTCATCTCTCATTGCAGGAAAAGAACCTCAGGACATACTGAGAGTTGGGAACGGATATTGGCAGGTGGATGAAGGGCCCCTCACAGGAGGGGTGCAGGCCTCGTGAGCACCCCTGTCTAGGCTGGGGATGTCTATGTGCTCAGAGTGTCCCTGAAGATGGCGACATAAGAAGCTTTGCTCAAAACCATCCCTTGCACCTCTGAACCCGTTTCCACCCTGCCAGTGGCCATGTTTCCCATGTCCACTCAGCTAGTATGTGGGCTCTGAGCAGGGCAGACCTGGAGGAAAAAGCAGACAAGTGAGCCCAGGGTCACAGATGTCGAGGCAGCCATCGATAACCCAGTCACTTGTGCCCTGGAGCTGCAGTTTCCTTAGAAGTACAATTTCTGAAGTCACTGTTCTCTCTGTCTCCACTCTCCCTGTCTTTATTACTTCTGTCCTGAGCCTCCCATGCCAGGGACTCTCCAACAGCAGCCTGGAGCTGATTGTCACACTGTGAATGGTTTTGAGAGGCCAAGAGCTCACAGCAGGTAGCTGTTTAGCTGCAGTTCCCTTCAGGACAGAAACAAGGAAACTTCAGATGTCAGGTTTTGGTACAAGAAGTCCCAGAGGTCATCAGATGCCAGGAAAAGTGAAAACATCAGATGCATGTGACAGTCCGAAGCCGGGACTGCAGTGCCTGTGTGGAACATACAGAAAGACATTTTCCTTCCATGGCCAGGCCTGGGTGCAAGCAGCTCCTCATTCAGCCCACTTTGTCCTCTGGGGTGTGACGGTGACAGTGAGAACAGGTCCAGCCCTTCACAAGGAGGCCCAGCGTGCTGTCCTCTGAAGTCCTCCCTGCAGCTCAAAGTGGAGGATCCTGAGCTAATAGACCGAGAAGACAGCTGCAGCCAGCTGGGAAAGAGAAGGTGGAAGTGGTCTGTCCATCCCTGGGAAGAGTCTGAGGCATAATTGCCAGACTCAGGTCCTTCTTGCACCGTAAAATAGAAGGAAGGGGGCCATGGGAGTGCTGTGTGCAAGGACACTCCATGGACAGACGAGACCTGAGCCTCGCACTGCCCCTCTGGGGGCTCAGGAAGTCACCCTGCAGGGACACACTGAGCACTTCTTTCTTCAGGAGATGAAACTCAAAACTCAAGCTGACCAAAACCACAGGTGCACCCAGGACCCTTGGAGGGAAGTCACTCCTGTCGCCATGTCCACACATGGTCCGAGCATGATTTGATTCTGACTGGGACAGCAGCAGGAGGGGACCCAACTGCGGACACCCGCCTCATTCCATAGGAGCTGGCACAGACAAGCAGCATCCCTGAGATCTGTGTGCAGCAGCCCAAGTCAGCAAGCAGGTGGCCAGGACCATGGTGCTGAGACAGGACAGCTGCCCACCAACCAGGAAGCTTCAAAGGCATGGGCACGACAAAGCCCCAGGCCTTGCCTAGGGAGAGAATAAGAACAGAAGTCCAGGGGACAACAGGAGCTCCCTGCACAGAACACTGCAGTTGGACCCTCCTGCTGGGCTTTCGTCTTGACTTGGTCTACACTTTGACTATAAAACTCAAGCCACAACCAGAGAGCACCTATCTAGGGAACCACAGAGCAGCTACTACCGGGACAGACAGGCGGGACCACACACATCAGGGGAGCTCTAACACCAACGGGGGGATGGCACCCTGCAGACACAGCCAGCTATACACCCAGGGCCACATGATGGGAAGCACAGCACCAACAGGACACTGAAGAGAGGCCTCAGGTGCCATGCTGAGTAGCAAGGACCTCCACAATGAGCAGGGCACACTCACCAGGGATATCCCGTGGGTCTGAGGTGCAGGACGCCAGGGAAAAGTAGCCAAAGACATTGGGTCTTTCACCCTTAGAAGCCAGGCCCCAGTCACCCACAGAGGTGCTTGCCAAGCAGCCCCTACATCACAGTCCCCACTCCCTCCTGCTCCTGCTGACCTCCCAGAAGCCTCTCTGCTTCTGCCCAAGCTTGCTCTACAGAAGTGCTGTCCTGGGGAGCAGAGCTCACATGAACATCCACATCTGCAGTCCATGGATGATTATGGCGAACCCTGGGGGCATAGAGCTCAGGGGCTGATGGAGACTGAGTTTCCCCATGGCTTCCCACCCAGCCTTTTCCTGATGTCCACCATCCCACCCTTGGGCCCATGCTCTGTGGCTTCTCCAGAGAGAGCCTCGTGCCCACTCTGCTTCCCACATGGCCGCTCCAGGCCTTATCTGTGTTCCTGAGTCCCGTCACCCAGCTGCTCTCAGCAGTATCCCAGCTACATCCAGCAGGAGCCTTTCAGATCCAGAGTAGGAGCCCCCAGAGTGGGAGTCAGGTTCATGCCCCCCAAAATCTCTCCACTTAAGTCTCCTCTTAGGATCCCCTGCTGTCCCACTCTTTGCCTGGCCCCTGCTGGACCCAGAGCAGAGCCCTCCTCGCTGGGATGTCAAGGTCCATGTGGGCCTGACCAGCTCCGGGCCCAGGGGAGATAGCTGTTCTGGGTGTGTGATGGCACAGCCTGCTGCTGCTGGGGAGAAAAGGATGCAGAGCACACAGGGACTGCCCTGGAGTCTCCAGTCTCGCCTCAGCCTCCCCACCTGCCTCGGAGCCTGGCCTGGGATCCACACCACCAGCTCTCCATTCTCAGGTCCTGACCCAATTCCACTGTCACTGCTTCCCCAGTCTGTGGCTGGCAGTGGGCAAAGGGGACTTCGTCTCAAAGCTGTGGGTGCTAATTGCCCACCATGGGTGTGCCCTTCAGTGAATCAACTGGATTTGGATATGGGTCAATAAAGATCTATCTTCCTATGCATCCTATGAGCTCTGTTTATCCAGAGAGCCCCAACATACCACTACCGCAATAGCTTCTGGGTCAAGTCTGCCTTTAGTATTCCAAGCGTTTGCAGGCTCAGGGTGTCCTTAACAGTATCAAGCCCAGTATCCATGCATTCCTTCATTCCACAGATGTGTGTTGGACCCTAAAAGTCTGGGGCTGGGAAGGAAGTGAAGAACTCACTGTCCCTTCCACCCACGACCTGAACAACTGTGGCAGGAGGACCTGCAAAAGTGGTGTGAAGGGCACAGTTCCCCAAGTGACCACCATGAGAAACTGTGCAGTCACAGGAGGTGCAGTGGACACAGGCATGAGCTGCGGGAGAGCCGGAGGATGCTGCCTGGTGTGTTGGGGATGAACCACCCTCCGTGCTGGGCTAGGGTGGATCTTTTGGAATTGCAGTACCTGTGGAATCCCAGACAGCCACCAGCAAGGAGCTTTATCTAAAGGAGGCCAAGGCCAGCAGCAAAGCTGGGCTGTCCTGGGAGGAGATAGTAGCCAATGGGAACAGAGGAGGTGACCAGAAAAGAAAGAGGACAGTAGGAAGAGCAGGAGCCGGGATTCATGATTTGTGCCAACCAGAAAGGAGGGTGAGAGAATGAGACAGAGGTAGAGAAGCCCCAAACATAAGAAGTCCCCCAGGCTGCACATGGAAGGGACACCCGCAGCCTTTGCCTGCTCAGGGTTCTACTCCATCCTGAGTGACAGACCTCTGCCTTCCTACCAGGGGGAGAGGCGGAAGTGGAGCTAACCAGACACCAATGGTCCTGACCTGGATTCTGGCAAAGCCGCAGAAGAAGTCCTTCCACCAGAATTTCTGCCAGAGGAACCTGTGAAGAAAGCTAAGAAACAGGTTCAGACAGAGTCCAGCAATCCTGGTCCTAAGATCCTGCCATGCCTGCTTTGTCGCAGGCTTCTCCCAACCTGGGCTCTGGGAGGCCTCTCAGGCTGAGTCTGCAAGGAGGTTAAGATTGCCTTTGCCCTCACTCTTCAAATGAAAGCATTCTGAGTGATGCAATAAAGAACTATGGAAAAGTCACTTTTTTTTTTT
>NDGN011285648.1:0-10108 GCA_002564285.1 Tympanoctomys barrerae | reverse complement strand
AGAACCGGGGATTGAACTCAGGCCCTTGCCAGGGAAGTGCTTATTCCACTGAGCCATCTCCCTGGCCCAAAATGTCATTTCTTGAAGATCATTTGTGTTAGAACTGAAAGACCATTCCTCTGATCACTTTTTTATTTTAGTGTATTTGGGGCAAGGTCTCACTACACAGCTCGGACTCATAGTGATCCTCCTGTTTTCAGCCTCCTTGGTGCTGAGATTACAGGCAAGCGCCACCACACCAGTCTCACTGGCTCAGCGTGCCTGGGGGCGGGACCAGCACTGGTGCGGCATGCCGTGTGGGAGATCGAACCCTGGCCCCTGCGCTTGCCTAAGCAGGTGCTTAGTCTACTGAGCTGTCTCTCCGGCCCTCTTCTGATCACTTTTTATTTTGCATGTCTGCATCAATGCATGCGTGTATCGTACTATTACTTATTTAACCAGTCCCCTGTTGATAATCATTTAGGCTATTTCACGAGAGAGTTTTAGGGCAACATTGCGACTAATATTCAGGGAGGACCTCTCTAGCTACTGCCAGGGGATGGGCTGCAGGTGAATGGCTAACCCTCCCCAGCTAGATGGCCACTGTCCTTGCCCAGGAAAGGGAAGGCAGTGGTTCTAGTGGGGGCAGGGCAGTGAGGGTGAGCGAGTGAAGTAGGTGGAAATGAGCTGTTTAGAAAAAAACTAGTACTGATACCAGTATAGAGTGAATTTGGTTAGCAAATAAGATGGGATCAGAGACCACTTTTGGGCTTCAGCCATGGGGCGGGTGGGACCCTTGTATTCTCTCAACAGCATTTCATGTCTGAATTCTGCAAACCAAGCAGGTGGTTAATGCAGAAGAATTGGCAGTGGAAGACAAACCCTCTGCGTGAGACTCATCCTTCATACGGCCAAACATGGATTTTGTGCACTAAAGGTAACATAAGGCTCATTTGGGTTTTTCTGTCCCACTACATGTGAATGCAATCAGTCCCTAGGAATTTCCTCCGCTGTCACCAGCTGCTCTTTCTCAGCCTTTCTGCAGCATTCCACTACCTCTGACCTTCTTTCCTTCCTCAGCTCACGGCCTAAGCCCTGCTCCTGGCTGCCTGCCTCCTCTCCCTGGGGCATGTCATTGGTCCAGTGGTTCACATTCATGCATATGCTGAACCACAGCTTCCTGTCCGCAGCTCCCCTCTCTCCCTGAGGTCTCCTGGGGACTCAGGTACCTACCTCGCCATCACCACCTGGACACTTAATAGCATCTCACACGAATGCTCCAGACAGACCCTCTGCTCATGACACTGTCCTTCCCAGGCCTGTTTTACACCCATAACAGCCAGCCAATCCCTCCTCATGCGCAAGCTGTAATCCTCGGAGTCGTGTTGAATCTCTTGCTCTCTTTTCAGCAAGTCCTCAATCCATGTCCTTCCCCTTCCCTTCATGTCCACCATCTACCAGCGCCCCTCCCTCCATCACCACCTGCTGGCTGGTGCTACCCGACCCTGTGAGCAGCTCTCCAGAACAGAGCCATTCTCGTGAATCAGCTGACCACCCCACCTCACAGGTGAGCCCGCTCACGCCGCCCCCCCACCCACCGCCCCCACCCCCCGGAAGCTCAGTGTTTCCTAGTGCTCTCAAGTGACTGGCTATCTGCTCCGCAGCTCCTGACCACCTCCAGCCCCACTGACTGCTCTCTCCCAGGCTCTTTGTTCTCCAGCCCTGGAGGGTGATTGGCACTTGCTGTGCCCGTGCCCAGATGGTTTGTCTTGTCTGCCCACAGGACTGGCTCTTTCTTCTCCTCTGGTCTGTCTCTTCTTGGAAGTACCATCGTCAACTTCACTGAAGGCCTTCAGCCACCTCCAACAGCCCATACTCCTTGTCACCTCACTGGAATGTGTCGCCTAGGCGTTGCCCGCTTAACAGCGTGGCACCACTGTGTGAAATTCACAGATAGCTGGCGTGCGTTCCCATCTGCTCCCTTAGCGCTGTTAGTGCTGCTGATGGATTAGTGCTTTGGGCAGCTGTGCGGATAACCCACCCTGTGATCGGCCTCTGCCTGGCACACGGTCCCATAAATGTCATGGTGAATATCATCCAGGATTATTAATAGTGTTTCTTTCACCATCCCCAGCACAGAGGATATCCATAAAGACTGCTCGATTAACTTTTTTCTAATTCAATGCCATTTGATCATTTACATGCTTTAAAAGTGCTGTGAATTTCATTTTGATAAATGAAATAATTTTCCAAAATGTACACAATCACTTTGCTGAGGTTCAATCTTCATTTCTCTACTCAGTAAAGTGCCTTACTATTTAGCTCAGGCTCCTTGCCGGAAATTCTGCCTCAAGCAGAAGTAGTTAAAAAGTCTGAAAAGCAATATTTTGATGTATTATGAGGGGATCATTATTAAATTCTTTTATTAAATTCAACTTTTTATAAGCAGATCCTCTTCAATGTGTCTCAGCTACACAGAATCACACTAAGTGACTCTAAGTACATTTGTTCAAAGACTGCTGGGATTCACACTGTTGAACAGTCATGCCGGGTCCAGGTTCCTCCAAGGACACCGCTCATTCCAGAACAGCCACTCAAAATGCCTCCTCAATGGCTGAGAGGTCCAGAGGTTTCAGAGAAACGGTGGGCAGCCATCTGAGAAAGCCTCGCCGTGCAGCCTCCTCCTTTCTCAGACAAGAAAATGAAGAGCTTGTCGTGTTAGGGCCTCAGAATGGCTCTGCTCCCTGAGCCAGCCCCCCTGGGTGCTCTCCTTAAAGCTGCATTCTGACTGCATTCACACACCGTGCTGATGAACTAGGCCTCACTCCATGTGGGTGCGCTCAATCTGCATATTTACATAAACATCAGCATTCGAGCCAATAAAACATGGGGCATAAAAGATGATCTCTTAGCCTGGCATGGCTGTGCATACTTGTAATCCCAGCACTCGAGAGGCTGAGGCAGGAGAGAGTTCGAGACCAACCTGGGCTACAAAGTGAGCTCACAGCCAGCCTGAACTGCATAGTGAGACTCTGTCTCAAAAAGATGATCTCTTGAGGTGGAAGAGTATGATACATTTATCGTTACATTTATGTTTTTGAAAGACTAAGTTTAGTATTTACCATGTGACATGACCCAGTAATAAATACCCAGTCATGTGTTAGGTCAGAAAGCCTAGAAATACAGAACAGTGGATCGTGCCTCTCCTATTCCGCTCTTGCCCTTTGTCATAGTGTCATGCACTGTAATTTCCTTGCTACAGAAAACCATGAACAGAGTTCATTCAGATTTTTAAATGGTATAATTTTTACAGTACTTTAAAAAGTTGGCTGTATATTCATCCAGAGTTTTTCCTTAAGTATCTACTAACAAATGGTTATTTTAAAAAACAAAAATAGATTCTTGTATCTACTCTTATGCATATTTTTTCTTTTGCTTAACCATATGATATGGACATCTTTTTATGTCAGTATATATAGCACTGACTCATTTTTTCCTAACTTATTATTTTTAATATTTGCATAAAATAGTCTTCCCTCTCATTGCAAGGTTTTCTTTCTTTCTCTCTTTCTTGTTTTTTTTCAAGACAAGGTTTCACTATCCACTTCAGGCTGGTCTTCAATTCACTATGCAACCTAGGCTGGCCTCAGACTTGCAGAGGTCCTCTTGCCTCAGCCTCTCACATGTTAAAATTATAGGTAGGTACCACTATGACTGGAAAAATTATTTCTAAAAATTCACAGGATAAATTTATATATGTCAAAAACTTTTATCTTATACATATTGTAAGAAATCATAAATGAAATATACATGTGACTTTCAGATTTCTGAAATTATAAAAATCCAGGATAATAGAGACAAAAGAAACCATGCAGATAGTACCTGGGTCATCAATGCCATAACCAACAAACTCAAAACAATCTGTGCCCAAGACCCTACTATGGGGCTGGTATCCCAGTGACCGCTCAGTGTCAGTCCTGTATGGCAAGTACAGTGAAATTCCTCACAAGCCAAAGAAAGAATACTAAGTAAACTCCTCATGAGGTTAAAATCTTGAGCCTGGATGGGTGTATCTTGAAGTAAGACTTTTTCATGAAACAGGTGTTACCATGGTTTCCCTGCCGCTTACCACGTGGACATTTGGCTATATAGCAACCTGAGAGGGCTGTCCTAACAGAATGCCACCCACCAGAGACTTAACTAACAGAAATTTATTTTCTCACAGTTATGGAAGCTGGAGGCCCGGGACCGAGGTGTCAGCAGGTTTGGTTTCTCTGGGGGCCTCTTGTGGCTGGCCAATGGCCACCTTCTCTTCTCCCCATGTCCCCACATGGTCTTTCCTCTGTGCACATGCATCCCGGGTGTCTCTCTTCGGGACATCAGTCACATGGCCTTGCTTAACCTTCACGTATCTTTAAAGGTTAAAGATCTCCAAATGTACATTCCAAGGTACTGGAAGTTAGGGTTTCTGTTCCAGGGCACTGCTCGTGTTTCTCACTGCTTGCCCACCCACTACTCCTTCCTTGCCACCATCGTGTCCCCTTCACCACTCCCCTAGATGCTTCTCCCCTACATGCCGCCCAGTCTGATTACAGGTGCTGCCCCTGAGAGTAAGTGCAGTAGTCTCCTTCTGAGGAGGTTGGTGGCATTGTTCACTCCCAATGAAAGCACAGCACAAAATGTATTTCCAGTGTAATCATGCCAGTCCTTATAGTGACAGTCTTCTCTGGAATGTTGTTGGTAAATTAAAATGCAAACACTGTAGGATGACAGCAGGCCTCAAAGGGTCAGGTACTTGCCTGCCCTGTCCCAGCCACACTGGCCACCTCCAGGCTCCAAGGGGCTAAGCCTCTCCCCTCTCCAAAGCATAGGGTGGGAGCATCCCTCTCTTGTCTGGCAAACTCCAAATCATCTTTTACTTTTCCGGATAAAAATCAGTCTCTAAAAGAAGCACTCTTTGGCCCCTCTTGTCAGGCTGCCACTGTTCCATTTGGAATTGATTTTGCAGCCGTTATCGTAGCTCGTAGGTGGTGTGATTATCTAATATGCATCCTCCCGTGGAAGCCAGCTCCTGGAGGGAAGCGACAGCACACGACATGTTCATTCCTGCATCCCCAGTGCCCTCCCGGTTCCTGGCACAAGGAGGCTCCCAATAAATATTTACTGAATGAATTTTGCTGTGCCCCTCCATCTGGAGAGCCTTTTTCATTCTTGTCCATCTGACAAACGGAGGCCTGCCAGCTCTTATATCACTGCATAAACCATGAGTCACTTCCTGGCAGAGCCTGTATTCCCAGTGCCCAGTACCTGGCATGGTGGCACACAGTAGGCATGCCAATCAGAGCAGAACATTTTTACTTTCCTTTTATCTGGCTCCAACATCATTGCCTTACTGACAGGTGTGTGTGTGTGTGTGTGTGTGTGTGTGTGTGTGTGTATGTGTGTGTTACTTGGAATTGAACCTGGGCATTCACACTGAGCTATATTCACAGCTCATTTTTTATTTTTATGTTGAGACAGGGTCTTGAGTCAAGAAGTAAATAAAATACTTCCCACCTTCTATCTGATTCACAGTGTCAGTGGTAGAGTAAAAATAAAATTGACAATGGTTAAGATTCCATCTACTAAATTTGTTATAGTATTTTAAAAACTCAAAAAACACATCCTAGGCTGGGGAGATAGCTCAGAGGTCTAAGCACCTACCTGGCAAGTGCAAAGAGCTGAGTTCGATCCTCGGTACTACATGCTGGGCTGGACCCGGAATCTGGGAGCGCTGTGCCAACCCCAAAACCAGGTGTGGTGGTGCAAGCCTATAATTCCAGCAATGGGGAGGCTGAGACAGGAGGATCACTGAGTCTAAATTGCATAGTGAGACCCTGTATCCAACAAAAATAAACTAATCTTTAAAAATAAAAAAAGAGGAGACATCTTGTGGTAACATTGGAAATTGTAAAATCTAGGGGAAATTAGATCTGGTTGAAACACTCAATACAAATTAAAGGGACTGGCCATATAATATTTGTCATTAAATATTTAAAGAGCACTGTCATCGACAAATTTTAGACCTATAAAATTTTATCAAACAAAATAGGACCTATTAATGTCAATGCCCTTGGGGAAAGACCACCAGAAACACCTGTTAGCGAATAAGTTGGGGTTCTTATTGGTCCACTGAGGAGGAGCGCACACCAATGGGGGACCATGGGATATTTCAGTAAAGGGATGTCAGAAAGACCGATTCTGGGTCGCACTTTGGTTAGGGGAGCTGGGAGGGTCTGTGGGAAGCCAGGCTCAGCATCTACATTGGATGTTGTCAGGAAGTAGGAACAATTCCCCGATTAGGAACCTTAATAAATGGAACAATAATAGGGGAAACTGCCTAAAACAACAACACAAAAATGAGGTATATAAAGTTAATTGGTTTTTTAAAAGCGTATTTTCGTTAAGGGAGGGGAACATTTGATATTTTGTGGGTAGCACAGGGCCATGTTTCTTTTCTCTGTAGTTAGGCAAAATTACGAAGTAGGCTTCCTCTGTTTCCTTAGACCGTGGTCTCAGAGTGGCTTTGAGGTTGGATTCTGTGATGTTGTTTGTGTCAAAAAGAACTACAGAGCTGAGGTGTGGCAGGCCAGCTTCTGAACATGCAAGTTGCTTTTTTTTCTCCCATTTCTTTTTAATAAAAGGATGAAATAAGGAACCTCATAATGACAAAAGCCAAAATAAAATTCGACATACAAATTACTAAAGAAGTAAAATCTTTATTATGAAATAAATGGGATTGAATAGTTTAATGATGTTGCATTTTTTTAAAAAAATCAAAGAATTAAATTGGCTTAATGGTGCTGGCTCTGGAAAATCCTTTCTAAGTAGTTCATCACCATGTATATAGTCCTAATTAAAATTATTGGATTCTAGTTTTGGTGAAGATGTAAATTTGCTAATGTCTTTGGAGGGTAATTTGGCCATATTCATGAAAATTAAAATTACATTTGTCTTTTGACGCAGTAATTTTACTTCTGAAAATTTATGCCACAGAGAACACTGCACATGTACACACAGGCATATTAATATGTATGTTACAGTATTGTTTGTAGAAATTAAAGGCTGGGAAAAATTTATATTATCCAGTAAGGCACCATGAAGGCACACTACAAAAACCCCTGCAGCCTTGGAAAAGTCAGATAGTTGCTCCTGCAGCAACAGGGACATCACTGCACACCTGTTCCACACCACTCGAGGTCGAGTGGAGGCTGAGGTCATGGGGCCCCAGAAAGCAGGTCGGGAGGGTGAGGTCATGGGGTCTCAGGCCCATGGCATAATTTGTTGCCTCTAAAACCACAATCCCGGAGAGGAGGCAAGCGGATTCCACACGACCTTTGATCGGGCCCTTGTCTGCCAAGATGTCACCATGGCAACCAGGGATGAGCTCACACTTGGAATTCGAAAAGCCCAGGGACAGTCTCCGTCTTCGCGTCCCCCCTTCTCTTGCCGGTTTGCGGCCGGCGGTAACCAGCATTACAGGGAGCTAAGCGATTCCTCCGGATCCCAAGACACCGAAAGTGCCTCGGACTCCGCCACTGTCCGGGCGGCAAAAAAGCCCTCGTCACCATGGCAACCCAAAGCCCTCCCTCCACAGCGAGGGGTGCTCTGTAGACTCCACCCCTTCCGGCACTTCGCAGCTGCCTCTTGTCACCATGGCAACCCAGGGGCGCGAAGGGCCGGCTTTACAGAGTTGGAGAGCGCCTCAGTCCCGCCCCTTCAGGCGCTTCTCCTTGTCCTTCGCCATGGCAACCCGCTGTGGGTGTGGGGGGCGGGTAGGGGGGTGAGGGAGCCAGCGCGTGCTCTGTGGGAGGCTGCTGAGCTAGAAGGCGCGCCTCCTGGGGCGGGGATGCGGGGGCGCCAGGCCGAGAGAGCCATGTGGAAGGTGCCGGGCGGCCTACTCTGGGGTGGGGAGCGTGGCGGCGGGCAGCAGGGGGCAGCAGCGGTGCGCGGAGGAGCCTAGCGTGGGGTCGTCGGCTGACTACCCCGACGGGCCAGGGTCTCCCAGCAGGCCTGCCGAAGTCCAGCCAATAGATCCCGCCCGGCCAGGGTCCGGGGCGCGCAGCCCTGCTCTGCCTCCCTGCCCTGAGCGCCGTAGGAGATGATTAAGGGCGCGGACTCCCGGCAGGTTGCGCTCGCAGAGCCCCGTTGGCTTCTTCGGAAAGTAGTGATGATGACAGCAATTATCCTACGTTGCTTTGAGTACTAAACGAGGTGCTGTAATGGGACGTAGTACAATTTCTGAACTTAGTTGCTGGCACAGGGCAAGTGTTAATTGCTGTTAGATGACCACGAGCCAGTTAGCTAACCTCTTTGTACTTAAGGTTAATCTTGCTTCATTGAAAAGGGAAAATGATGAAATACCCACCTCGCTAGCAATATTGTGACGATGATAAGCGTTAATATTTACAAAGTCCATGGAATTGTGCCAGGCACATAAAAAGTGCTATTTAAGTGCTCTGTTATTACCATGATTGTGTGTGTGTGTGTGTGTGTATGCGTGTGTGTGTGTGAAAGGATGCAGTTTAATGGCGGGGCTTGAACTCACTGTATAGCACCATATGCTGACCTCAGTCTTGCAGAGAACCTCCTGCTTCAGCCTCCTAAGTGCTGAGATTACAGGTGTGCGCCACCATGCTGAGCCATGATCATAGGATTGTTGTTACTGTTACTGGGTGGGTAAGGGTTGTTCTGTCCTGTACCCACAGGAATCCTTACTTCAAGGATTCAGGACAACCATGTCATATGGGTTACAGAAATGTTTGCTTACACTTTTTCCTCTCAAAGTTTCTATCCTTTTGCAGGATTAGAAGAGGCAGGATAGTGACTTAAAAGACCACTGGGCCATGACTCAGGTGCATCTGAGGGTGGATAGTGCTACTGCCTCTTTGTGTAACCATGAGAAAGCTGGTATTGTTCTCAGATACCGATAAAGGATGCTGGTATTATTTGTGTGTATTTAGCCTCTCTCTCAAGATAATACATTCTGGTAAGGTAATAAATGACCACTTAAGGGCCAACAAAATAGCTCGACAGACTAAGTGCTTGCTTACACAAGCGCAGGGACTGGGGTTTGTTCTCCGGCACCACATACTGCACCGGCCCACCTCCAGGTGTGCTGAGCCAGAGGCTGAAAAGAGGAGAATCACTACAAGTCTGAGCTACATAGTGAGACCCTGTACCAAATGCATAAAAAAGAAATAAATGATGACTTATGTCAGTAGCTCTCAGAATAGTGAGGGAAAGTGCCAAGAGCTTTATCGAAGTTAAAGTTAAGAGATTATGGTATTCTGAGAAGAAACTAAGTCTTTTCCTTCTTTCCTTCCTTCCTTCTTTCCTCCCTATGGGGGCCACTGGTGCGTGCTGCGGAAGTGCTGTTACTAAGCTACACCTCCAGCCCTTTCAAAAAAAAATTATTTTGAGGGAGCAAGAGAAGGGGAAGAGACACAAAAAGAATTAAGATGTTTTATAATCCCTGCAGTGAATGTAATCGTTATGTACTACAAACATATACTAATAAAAATTAGAATTTAAAAAATTAAAGTTTTATGTTGAGACTGAGTCCCTTTGAGGTGCCCAGGCTGGGCTGGACTTCTTGGCTCCACTGGCGGCACCACCACCCTCAGAGAGGGGGAGGACGTGTGTGGGGGTGTTAACGTGTCCTTTCGTGTCTAATCCCTAGAAATGCCAAGACATTTGGGGATAAAGTGAAATAGAGGCTCCACCTCAGTAAGAAATCTGGCAAGAGGAAGTTTTCCCTCAAAGCCTTGCTGTTTCTCAGTTGGCAGCCTTACTGATAAATGTAGAGGGCCAAGCTGGCCCTGCTGTGGGTCCCCAGGCCAAGCAGGAGTATCTGGTCTTGGCAGTTTACTTCTTTTGTTTTCAGAAATGCTCTCCTAACCCCCTGAGGGTGAGGCCCCATAGAGTCTCATGTTAATACACTGGGTGAAAAGATAAGCCATGTTTCCTGGAGGTTTGCAGCCTTAGCTTTGCCAGAAGAGATGTGAGCCCTGTGACCTTAGATAAATTTCTGCCTCTGTTTTTCCTTATTTGTTTTTTATTATTATTTTCATTTTTATGTATTGGTACA
>NDGN011285638.1:0-10359 GCA_002564285.1 Tympanoctomys barrerae | reverse complement strand
CCATGCACCCGTCCACCCATGCACCCGTCCATCCATCCATCCATCCATGCACTCATCCATCCATGCACACATCCACCCATGCACCCATCCATCCATGCATCCATGCATCTATCCATCCACCCATCCATTCATTTTCATTACCAGGTGAGATACTCAAAGGTAGCAAATTGGGTGCCTGGTCCGAACCCAGCCCAAGGACAGTGCAGGCAGCTAGCAGGTTACCTGTGTCAGTCCGAGGGGGGAGGCTGGCTGCAGGCCCTCGGCCTCTGTCTTGACCTTGCTGCGCTTGTGAATGGTGATGGGATTCACGGTGCTGCTCACAGCCGATTCACTGCTCTGCTTGTTCTGGGAGGATGCAGAGGAGAGCTCATCACATGGGTGCAAGGCTGGGAGGTCCCATATCCAGCGCGGGTTCTACCTTCAGAACCTCAACACACTGATCGTCTGCACCAGACTGGTGGTGGTGTCTCGGAAAACAGCCCGCTAGCCATGTTTTCCAGCCAAGAACATACCAGGGGTCCAGGATCATGCTGTGAACACCTCCCTCTATGCAGCTGCCACCTCTACTACCCCCGCAAGGGATGGAACGAAATGGAAGAGAGCCATTCTCTGTGGAAAATGCTGGGCCTCCTTGCTCCTGTCCCAAGGAGGCTCCAGAACGAGGGTGGCTAGCTCCACTAGCAGGGGATAAGGGCCTGGTTCCTTGGGGAAAGGGCCTGGGGTGTAGTTTCAAGTGACAACTCAACGGCTGACAGCAACTGTCTGGGGTAGGTGCTTGGAACCACTTGGAGCTCTGGGACGCAGGTCTCGTTGCCCTCCTTGGACACAGCCACATCCAGGTCTGTCAGTTGCCCAAGGGTGGCCTGGGACAGGTGTTTCTCTGCTGACCACCATGAGTGCCCCCTGCACCTGGGGTTCAGCAGGGCTATGCACACGCAGGAGCTGGTGTATAAGCACAGGGACCCAGCCTGGGTGGCAGGCTCCCCTTCCCAGGTGAGCTAGCTCAGCCGGAGAGAGTGAAGACAGTTTCTGCTTTCAGGCAAGTTGGGAACCAGGTTCAGTCCCATGCCTGTGCTTTATACAATCGTGTCCCTATAAATCCGGGTCCTCACCTACAACGCAGGGCCTCATTTATCGTGAGGGACTGGTGGCATCCAGGGTACACCAAGCACCACTCTGGTAGGAGGCCCAGCACGCCAGAGGCCTGTGGGAAGGACTGAATACGGGCGGCTATGGAAGCCTGTAGGAAATGTGTGTGCTAGAAGGAAAGTGTACACTGCTATTATTAGTACTGTTCATTCATCCATTTATTTCCTGTACTGTGCATGGCGTCCTACATAGGACCCGATTTCATGTACTACTTCACCCACTCATTGTGTTTATTGGACAGGAAGCTGGAGTGTGAGCTCAGGGCTCCTGTCTTAGCCTGAAGCCTTTTCTGACATGTAGTCACTCCCCAGAAGACGTCTCCAAGCCAGACTGAGCCAGAGTTCTCTACCAGTTTCTGGTGGGATGGAAGGAACAGCCCTCATGGGGGCAGGGCAAGCTCCCAGGAGCCCAGCTCCTGCACTCTGTGCCCATCTACCTGGTTGGCATCACTCAGACAGTTGCTGCTGCTGCTGCTGCTGAGCTGGGTGGGTGCGGTGTTGATGGAGGTGAGGGCCATGGGCTGCTGGGCCAGGAAGGTGGGCGAGGGCTGGATGAGGGGTGGCGTGTGTCCGAAGGCAGAGCCGAGGCCCCGCTGCTGGCTCAGGATTTGCTGGTAGGCCACAGGGTTGATGGGATGGGGGAAGGTGAAGGCTGGGCTGAAACAGAAAAACAGACGGAGTGTGTGGGGCCCGTTAGGCAGATGCTCCCTGGGCAGAGAGTACCCTGCTCAGAGGCCCGAGATGGCCTTGGCAAGAGCTGTGCTAACAGCATCACCACTGTGGCTCTGCCTCTTCCAGAGCAAGCAGTGGCTGTCCACGCCCATCAGGCATCACATTGTATGCTTAACTCTCAGAGCAGTGATGGGGAGCCTCCAGAGATGAGTGCCAGACTGCAATGGAAAACCCACTTAATCATCACAAAGCGCAACATGCAACTAAACCTGAATACGGAGGTATCCGTTTAGAAAAACAACTCTACATTAACATCTTTTGTCCTAAAAGAGAGGCGCAATAACACACATGCCATGGTTCACCACCACTGTCCTAGACCTTCCCCTGGGGAGCAGTCTTCGCTCCTGGAGGGCTGCAGGCTTGGCAGGTGCCAGGCCTCATCGCATCCCCGCACCCTGGTTTCTGCACTGTTCCACCTCCTGCAATGCACCCCTGCATCACTGCTCCGTGATTCGGACTACATTGGCCTCCAGAGCCTGTTCTTGCGCCCCTCGTCCACACCCTGGCAGGCAAGGCTCACCTGAGGGCACCTGCTGAGAGATGCCCATAGGAGCCACTGGCTGCCGAGCTGCTGCGTGAATTGTTGATGTAGGCCACCAGTGAGTTGGGGGAGGTCCGGATCATCCGCTGCAGGTCAAGGCTGGCATCTGAGAGCGGAGAGATGGACAGCGCCCGCTTGCGGCTCAGGCGAGGGGTCACCCGGGGGCTGGAGAATCGGGACACTGCACAACAGCCAACAAAAGGCGCATCAGCATCACCTGTGTTGGGGGAAGGGGTGATGGCGTTGGGAGAGGAAATGGGGGCAGGTAGGTGGACACAGGCAGAGCTTATGAGGACAGAGTCTAGTGGGAGGAGACCCAGTTTGGGGTCTACTGGGAATCGCAGCTGTGAGTAGACGGCCAAAGGATGAACTCTGTCCTGGACTCATTTTATTCATCTGTGAAACAGGGCTGACCAGCACAGGGTAGGGTGCAGATCAGAGTGAGCTCACCCGGGAAGCCAGCCCCAGGTTAAGAAACAGGGCACGGTCAGTGTCGTCCGACCTCCATCTCCCTTCCATAGTGGCCCCAAGGGAAGCCACTGCTATGACTGCAGTGTGGACAGTCATCCAAGTGCCTCTGTGCTGGAGGTGTGCATTGTAGCTGAGTGCTCGCCAGAGGACAGGCGCTGGAGGCTTTCGGAGGTGGTGCCCCGTGGAAGGAAATTAGGCTACCGGGGACGCAGCTTCCAACAGGATGTGAGATAAGCAGCTCTGCTTCACCACACGCTCCTGCTGCGACGGGCTGCCTCGTCACAGGCCCCAAAGCAGCAGGCCAGTAGGTCAAGGACTGCAGCTTCCAAAATGGAGCCAAAAGAAACCCTTCCTCTTAGAAGCTGATTTTGTCCGGTACTTGTTATGGCGATGGAAAGATGCGGCAGCCGTTATCCTGGCTCTTTGCACCCTGCTTGCTGTGGTCTATTTTTGAGTTTACATAATTGAAACACCACTCTTCTTCCATGCCCGGGTTCCTTCCCATTGTGTGCGGCAGTAACTGCTCGTTCTCACTGCCGCAGAGAATTCCACAGGGAGAAGTGAGTGTTAAGTGTTCAGTGTTCCAGAGGCACGGATCATGTTGCAATCTGGGTCATACCAAGGTCTCCGCCACACCTAGACCGGGCATTTGCCAGGCAGAGACCTGGATGGCTGCCCTTATGCTCTCAGCATGAAGTCTGACGGGTGGGGAAAGCTGCTGTGAGGAGGTAGAGAACGTGGGGAGGGAGAGCTGACACGTAGCTGCGCTCACCCATGGATTCCACAGGGCTCTAGGGGGCCTGGGACGCTGTGCTTTAAGTGTGCACACCACATTCCTATACACGTGTGTAGGTGCATATGTGCCACCCTTGCACACCTACACACACACACACACACACGGGCATACACATATTCCTGCCCCAGCTGGCTGCTCTGTGGACATGCTCTTATCCTCGTGTGCTGCTGCTCCCTGCCCCCAAGCACCGACCTCACTAGAAGAGGGCCCAGCCCAGAACGGCTCCCAGCACCAAGGGCACAGGCCCACCCACTACACACCCACTACGGCTCCGTTCTACTTCTGCATTTTTACAGCCCCTCCTCCTTCCTCAGGATTCTGGATCTCTCTCTGGACACAATAACTTAGAAACTGTCTACTCACATCCCTGGCTGGCTCTACCCATCCAAGTTCACCCCTGCCTGGCCCTTCCTGAGCCTGTTTCCTTTTTCTAAAGGGGTCAAATCCCCATGCAGATCTCCAGGGCTGATGTGAGTTAGGTACTGACCTGGTCCCTAGCAGTGTGGCTGGGAACACCCTGTGTGGCTCCCTGTGCCCCCAGGCCCTGCCCAGACTCCCTTCAGTGTTTCCAGACTCCCTCAGGAAGGCTGCTGCATGCTAAGAACTGGGGGCTGCTCGGCATCTGTGCTGCTCATGCTGCCCTCCTTCTGCCCTCCTCCCAGGCCTGCAGGGACAGGGCCGGCTGCTCCGGCCACAGGTCCTGCCTCCCTTGGTTTCCTACTCATGGCCCTCATGGCTGTTTGCTCCTGGGGTGCTTCTGACCACTCTGTCCTGCTGGCCTCAGGGTTATGGGTAATCATGCATGTACTGGGGTCGTGTTTCCATCATTGCAGGGCACCAAGTGCGGAGCAGATGGCTGTGAACTTCAGAGGCTCCAACCCACACCCACGGCCTCCAGAAGGCTGTGGAGCCGTGGGGCGTTGATGCCTCTGGACCCCTTCTGGGTACTGGGCGCATCCAGGTCCCACCCACCTCATGCTGGGCCCAGGCTGGCCACCTCGGGGTGGAGCGTGGTCCTGGAAATCCCAGAGACATTCCAACTGCTGGGGTGCATAAACAGAGAAGTGCTTGGCATCTACGGGCTGGAAAGGGCTTCTGGGGCTTTCTCTACCTTCCTCCTTCATGGACATGAGGAGTCTGAGACCACAGAGAGGAGCAGACAGCAGCAAAGGATGAAGAAGATTAGGGTACAGGGCTGCAAACCTGGGTTGGGTGAGGCCAGTGGGGGGTGAGGTGGGGTGGGCTATAGCTAAGGCACTTCTAGACCCTCAAATCAGCTGTTGAAGACAAAGAAACTTGATTAGTAACCTAAGCATAAAAATGGGTCACCTGCCAGCTCAGGGGCTGTGGCCCAATAGGGTGACAGGTGTGGGCATGGCCTGTGCATTCCAGCTGTAACTGTCCAAGGTCCATTCCCTCTACTGTGTACGTGTCCTTTCCAACCCGAGGCATTAAATGATTTGAGGAAAACTCCCATTGGAAGACAAGGTTGAAATCAAATCAGAATACATTTTTCTCTAGCCATCCTTGTCAGCTTCAGTCTTCGTGGCTGGATACTTATTCCTTTGGGCTCTGAGGACTAAGGCTTGCAGGTCTCTAGCCGGGTGTGGGGAGAGATGCTATGGTTTAGCTGTGTCTTCCAGACCTTTACATATGGGAAACGCCACCCCCCTGTTCACAAGTTGATTGCATTTGGAGGTGGGACCTCAGAGAGGGCAGGGTAAGGGCGTGAAGTGGGATTAGTGGCTTTATAAGAAGAGGAGAGACCCCGATGATTGTCATCGATGCTCCTGTCAGGTTATGATGAGCAGGAAGGCACCTACTAAGTACTACCAGGGCTTGGACTTCCCAGCTGCCAAACTGAGTGACACAAGTCTCTATTCTTTGTGAATTTTGTTACAACAAGGCACAAGACAGGTGGGCACACAGGAGCTGCTCCACAGATGCTTCTGGGGACCCTGCGTTGCCTCCCCCACCAGGGCCCAGGGACACGGTAGGGGATTTGCTCAGTCAACCACTACTTTCTGTTGTTGCAGAAGGGACACTAGCCTACATGCTGAAGATATGGGGACATACAGGAGGCTGATCTGGCAGCCCCGCGCCCGAGCCTGTGCTCTGAACAAGGGTGCCAGGCAGCACCAGAGCCAGCATATGCCCTTTGTATGTGGCATTTATTAAATCTTGATTCTGAGTTCTTTTAAAAAAGATTATATTTACATTTATTTATTTATTTGGCACAGGGTCTTGTTATGCAGGTTGGACTTGTAGTGATTCTCCAGTCTCAGTCTCCTGAGTGCTGGGAATACAGGCATGCGCCACCATACCTGGTTTCAGGATTGGCGGGGCAAGCGGTACTAGGGATCAAGCTCAGGTCCTTGCACTTGCCAGACAGGCACTTGGACCGCCAAGCTATTTCCCCAGCCCCTGATTCTGAACTCTTGAGTGATTAATAAATAACACAGTGACAGCCCCTCCTTTAGTGATATGCAAGCTTGTGGTCTCATTTTGAGCTAACACCATCTGATAGCAGCTTTACAGAGAAAGAAACCAGGCCTGGGGGGAAAGCCTTCTGGACTCAGGTGCTGTCCAATCCACATTCCCCACCTTGGGAAGCTTTCCAGCTTGCAAATCAGATCATATGCCCTCTCCTCAAACTTTCCAGAGCTCTCCACTGCAGCTTTGACAAGTGCCCATGACTAGGGTGACAAGACCTACCTAGTGGCCCTGGAGGGGGCAGCTGCATTCTGCCTGGCCCCGGGCCTTTGCGCGCACAGCCTCCTCCGCCCGCCAGCTCTTCCCTCTTCCGTGCTCAGCCCTCAGCTAAGCGGTTGCCCTTGGCAGGAGGTCTTCCCCAGCCTCCTGAGTCGGGCAGATGTTCCCTGTGGCCAGGTTGCTCTCTCCTGAGAGCCACACTGGTGCATCTGCACTTCCTGTGTGGTTACATACTTGCTTCTGTCTTTCCTTTATGAATCAAGGACACCGATCCTTTCCCTCTGGCCAGTATATCCTGAAACTCAAACACAACACTCACCTGCAGTGAGCTCAGGTGAATGAGCCATGCGCTGAACAAAAGGCATAGCCATGCCGTGCTGGAGGGCAAAAGCCACCCCACCGAGGTCAAGCCCTGCTGAGAGCCAGGGCGGGTGGAGGCTGGGATCAGGGCAGGCACAGGGACGCTGAAACATGGTCTCTGTGCTATGCCCTGGGTGGGAGAGAGGTTCTCACGGGAGAGGAGACTCTGAGGTGGAAGGAGAGAGAGACAGACCGACAGGTGCATGCACAGCACGGAGGTGACAGGGAGGCTGTGCTGGCCAGCCAGCCCCCAGCCCTGGACACAGCGCTTGGTGCCCTGAGCTCCTCTTTCCCATCTATGATGCGGGCAGCCTGGCTGATTTTGCACAGTTGCTGTGAGAGACGCCTCCGGAGTGCTGAGGATTGTGCCCGCAACCCACAGGAGCTGGGAGGAGGGTGTGGCGACAAGGTAGGTCTTCAGTTAATAATGGAGAAGACAGCAAGTCTAGGAAAGATGACAAGGCCACTCAGCCACACAGCTGTCACTGCGCATCCATTCACTGGCTTTCACCTGGCACCCTCTGCGCTTCTGGGGTCTTAGTTTCTGACTTTGTCCCTTGTCAAGGCCCACTTCAAAGTCAGGTGCAAAACGGATCTTCCCAAAGATTCCTGTTCCTCATAAACAGACTGGCAAATGGGAAAAGATGAGAAGGACACAAAAAAGCTAACATCTTCTAAAGAAGAAACACACTCATCTTTGTCATGTGTTTTTTTCTAAAAGACTTCCCTGCTAATCCTTGGACTCCCGCTCTCCCCGGCGCCCTAACAAGAGGAAACAGGCCAAATCTGACAGAGATATTCATCTCTGTTATTCCCATACCTCAAGGGAAATATGTTTATTAATGCGCCTCTTCCCTTGATAAATTACTAAATAGGAAGAAAAGCCTGGCACTCATTTCCTGTGGCTTCGCCTGTGATTTATAGCTGGGGGCTGGCGGAGCCACAGCATCCATTCATCTGTAGAGGCACCTGTTCTGACACTGGGCAGCGCTGGGTGACCAGCCATCTGTCTGTCCGCACCTGGGCAGATGTCCGACACTGCCTGCTCCTCTCGCCACCCGACTCCGACTCTGTCTCACCCACGGGGTCTTTTTTTCCCTCATGCCCATTTGTTCATTCATCCACCAGACCCTCCCGCAGCATGGAGCGTGTGTCCAGCTGTTGCAGGCATTCACAGCAAGGAGAACCCTGAGCTCTGCCCTCAGGAAGCTCACTATCGGGGTGAGAGAAAAGTGTATCATTAGTGCCAGGCAGGACCACAGGGTGCCATCTGTTGAGGAACTCCCCAGAGAGGCCCAGCGTGCTTAAAAGGGAGGACCAGGCTCTGACTCTCTGGGCCCCTCTGCGCTTTGGGCTGTCTCTCAGCTGGAACCTCAGGCAAAGGATCTGCACCCATCTCAAGGTCTTGTTGGCTGGTGGCTGTTGTCTCATGGATTGTGCAGGGTGGGCTTCTGTGAGTCCGAACTGGGGACTTCCCCTCCTCCAAGGCTGGGCTGGGTGACACCAGAAGGGAGCTCTGTCCTGGGGCAAGGACCCAGGTGCCTTCTCCATACCTTTAACTGACTTCAGCACAGCCCTGGGGACGGCAGGACATGGCCTACGGCACGGCTAGTGTGCCCCAAACCCTCACAGTGCTCCAAATGGTAGAGAGGTCTGTCACCTGCAGGCCTCTCCTGGACACACCAGGTTCTGCTCTGAGAGTCCACCTTGAGGACCTCAACCTCCCTGCCTTTCGCTGTCTATAGCTCGTCACCTGTTAACCACTAGGAGGCTGGGGCATGGAGCCAGGAGGCTTGGGTTGAGGCCACCAGCCCCTGCTTCCCCCTGGGATGGGGCGTCTCGGTGCTGGCCTGGAAGGATGGCTCAGGAGGTTTACCAGGGGATACATGGACACCACTCTGCCCATGCCAGCCTCCAGCAGCCTGCGCTCTAGGACTTGCAGGCCCGGTCTCTATCTCAGTCTCCCTCCTGCCAAGACTGGGGCTAGACTTCCTTCCTGACTTCAGTCTCCGGCAGCCCCTGCACCGACTCATCCTGCCTCTCTGTAGTATGATCAATGTAATTGGTTTCTGAGTTCCCCCTCCCCCCGGATCCACGGGCAGCATAAAGCACGGGTGTCACAATGGAGGTGACATCCGAGTCAAATTAGTGTCAATATGACAATAAAATATACAGCTCAGAGGAAATATGGGCTGTATACAGACAGCATTTCAATCGGAAACATTTCCATCTTCTCAATGTAGTGGGGGTGAGGAGGGGAGGACGCGGCTGTCACAGTACTGTGGTTAAATCACCAATATTCAACAGCCTAACGTGAGAAGATGCCATTCCAGGGCCTGGCTGACAACTAGCGAATACTCTGCTCTCCACGGGGGGGATATCCTTGGACGTTGACTTGACTCTCGCCTGTCTTGCCCGTGGCTTTACTCCCTGGTGTTTCTCCCCAAGTCAGACCCTAAACATGAGAAGATGGGTCTTCCCCCCTCAGGGGTGGGCTCGCTCAGGAGCTAGAATCTTCTCACTCTGCCGCATCTTGGCCTAGGGCCCAGGAGGAAGCTGGAGCTGCTTTTGGGCCCCCTGGACCCCTTCCTAGAGACCTGGCTGGCCTTGCCTTGCCCCCACACTGAAGTGGTCCCCACACATCGGGCATGCACAGGGGCCAGGTGAGACTATGGTAGACTCCACGGCAATGAAATAGGGCATCATCCTGAGGCAAGGTCAAGACGTCCACGATAGGAGAAAATATAAAGTTCCATTTAGTGTCTACTTACTTAATCCAAAAAGGTAAGTCAGCTAAAAATATTAAATATGCCATCACGTGAATGGCAGTTGGCTGGGGTACTAACCAGGCTGACACACGTGCCAACTGGGCACAAGGTGCCGCGGGATGAGCCCCCACTGGTGTGACTCCGTGTCCGCCCGGCTCACCCCACTGTCCCGTGCCTCTGTTACCCGCCAAACAATTGCATGTGTGTGGTGAGGCAACCAGAGAAGGCCTGTTCTCCTCGGCTTCCCCTGCCCTCTCGAGGGCTCCTGTGCCCGGGGAAGACTTGCACCTCAAGGCCGTGTCTGTGCATGACTTGCTGGTCTATGTGAGTACGTCCTTAGAGACCCAGAACCTTCCTGCAGGTCTCTAGAGACAGGCAGCCAGTGACATGTGACCACTGGATCCTGGCCTCTGGGAGAATGCTGAACAAAGAGGAGCCTCGTGGAAAGATCTCCTCTGTCTCTCCTGGAGGGACTGCATTTCCCAGGGCAGGTCTACTCCACAGACCTGCACGGCTGGAAGGTGCTGAAAGCACAGGAGCTGGCAGTGCCCACCGTGGCTGCCCTAGCTCAGGGAGGGTGCAGCTGGGGAGAGCCCCGAGGCAGGCCTGCTCTGCTGGGCTCACACCTGGGCAAGGAGCACTGGGCTGTGGTCTGCATCTCAGACACGCCTCTGAGTGACACCTCTGCACAGGCGTGGCGTGGAGTGCAAGTGCCAGCAAGATTTTCAAAAGTAGAAGCAATAGTTAGGATAGATACACAGCTATGTCTGCATCCTATACAATGAATAACCACTAAGACAACAATATGCAATGTATTAATTATTGAAACTG